>CAUYTI010090372.1:0-33531 GCA_963575145.1 Galago senegalensis
GCCGGGTGTTGTGGCGGGCGCCTACTTGGGAGGCAGAGGCAGGAGACTTGCTTGAGCCCAGGAGTTGGGGGTTGCTGTGAGCTGTGATGCCACAGCACTCTACCCAGGGGGACAGCTTGAGGCTCTGTCTCAAAAAAAAAAAAAAGATAACATGTCGGCAGCACCTGTGGCTCAAAGGAGTAGAGCACTGTCCCCATATGCCGGAGGTGGCCAGTTCAAATCCAGCCCTGGCCAAAAAAAAAAGCAATAATATGTCCATGAATATTGCTAACTTAACTTCAAACAGAACAGAAATTAGTTACATGGAATTGGGCTGATTTATTGTGGCTTTTTTTTTTTTTTTTGAGACAGAGACTCAAGCTGTTCCCCTGGGTAGAGTGCCATGGCATTACAGCTCACAGCAACCTCCAACTCCTGGGCTCAAGCGAGTCTCCTGCCTCCGCCTCCCAAGTAGCTGGGACCACAGGCGCCCGCCACAACGCCTGGTCCAGGCTGGGGATTCGAACCCGCCACCTTAGGTGTACGTGGCTGGCGCCTTAGCTGGTTGAGCTATAGGCGCCGAGCCTATTGAAGTTTTTAAAAATTGGAAGTACTTAGAAGTTACTCTCATTGTTGGCCCCTAAGTAAATTCTTTGATACAGAAGTTAATGTTAAGATGGAAACTGATTTTCTTAGACTATTTTTCTCATGAAATGTACATGTAATATATAAATTACATACTGAATAGCATAAAGAAGGAAATTAAAAATCACTTACAATTTTATTAGCCAAAGACATTCATTATGAATGATTTTATATGTTTTCTTCCATAGTTTTTTTTTTTTAATACATTTAATTTACTTTTCTGAGACTATGCTCTGGGGAAAGTTTAGAGTCCTTTCTAATACCATGATATGACTTTTCCCATCATGTAGTAAAGTTATAAGAACTTTAAATGACTACATAATATTTTATCATTTAAGTGTGCTGTAATCTGTGGTACCTTTTCTTGAACATTTTTATTTATAATTTTTAATGAAAAATTTTTGTTTATAAATTCTGTCTTCTGTCATGAAATGGATTTCTAAAAGTAGAGATTGAACATAGGGCAAAATAGACTACAAATGAAACTTGAATCTGTGCTGTAGACTAAAAGACTAAAGAAAACTGCTTTAGGAACAACTGCTGTTGTCGGGGCTCCTGTTTAAGTACACTGTGTACAGACGTAGAGATTAGATATTGAGCAGGTATGAGATTTGAGCAAGAAAAATTTACTGAGGTTTATTAATAAGATTTGAGAAGGAAGATTAAAAGTCTTGATCAGTTGGAGAAGCAGCTGAGGAATAAGTTCTTATGCCTGTGAAGAGTGTTATAGGCATGTGTAGCTTTTTCTTGTTTTTTTTTTTTTTTTTTTTTTTTTGAGACAGAGTCTCACTTTGTCATTCTTGGTAGAGTGCCATGGTGTTCCAGTTCACAGCAACCTCAAACTCTTGTGCTCAAGTAATTCTCTTGCCTCAGCCTCCCTAGCAGCTGGGACTACAGGCACCTGCCACAACGCCCAGCTATTTTTTTTTTGGTTGCTGTTTAGCTGGCCCAGGCTAGGTTCAAACCCACCAGCCCTGGTCCATGTGGCTGGCACCCTAATCACTGAGCTACAGGTGCCTCCCATGACACTAATTCTTTTTTTGAGACAGAGTCTGCTTGTCACCTTGGTAGAGGAGTGCTGTGATGTCACAGCTCACAGCAACCTCAAACTCCTGGGCTTAAACAATTGTCTTCCCTCTACCTCCCAAGTAGCTGGGACTACTGGTGCCCACCTATTTTTTTGTTGTAGTTGTGGTTGTTTTAGCTGGCCCAGGCTGGGTTTGAACCTGCCAGCCACGGTGTATGTGGCCAGTGCCTTAGCCACTGATCTATGGGCACTGAGCTGCATGACACTAATTCTTTCTAGGATAAAACTTTAAGGTTTAGAAATCTAAGATTTTCATTTCATCACCAAATCACAATACACGTTCATTTTAGAAAATTTAGAAAATACAAAAGATAAGAATGACAATTTTCTCAAGTTCCTCTCTCCTGAGATAATTACTATTTATATTTTATTTATAACCTGCTAGTTTTTTTTTCCTTCACATAACTATTTTTCTCTCTTTTTGAGAAATAAATACAGCTATTTGGTATCTACATTACTACTTTATAAACCACTTTTTCTACATAATATTATCTTTGTTATTCTACTACACCAATCTGCTTAATGAACATATACTTTAGTATGATAGAAATATGAGACCTAGTATCATTTCTTACCAAGCGGTAGATAACACTGGAGTATAACATAAAAACAAAATACAATGGTAGATGATTAAATGTAAATTCAGAGGACAGGCTGGAGTAACATGAAGTTAAATGAGGGTGAATTAAAGTGGATAGGCAAGAAGGGGCAGATGTAGGGGAAATGACTTAAGTGTTGGTGCAGAAAGGGGCTTTTATGAATTTTATGGAAGGCCACATAGAACTGTGAGTTCGGGGCAGTAGATGTGATGGAATTGTTCTAAGTGAGAGAAGAGTTAAATGTCAGTTGAAAGTTGCATGTTTGACAAGGTGTGTGCGTAGCAGCTATATGAAGGATGAAATAGGTAAGGGGCAAAGTGCCTTTAAACATGGTAATTCCCAGATCTGGCTGTTTTCAGGAATCATCTGGAAGTAGTTTTTCTTCTTCTTCTTTTTGTTAAATACAGATTCTTGGGTCCTTGTGTGTAGCCTTCCTGAATCAGAATCTTATAAAGCAGAGTCTGTGATCCAGTTCAGGAAATCCTCCCTGCCCGCAGTGTTTCTAACACACACCATCAGGTCTAGGAGATGCTTAATTCTAGGAGGCATTTGCAGTACCTCAGGTAAATTAAGGACCTGGATCAGAGTGACTAAAGTAGGCAGGGAGAAAAATGGAAAGGCATGAGGCATTTTGAAAACTGATAGGATTTAGTGAGACCATTTAGAGTAGATCAGTAAGTTAGGAGTTTCTAATGAAGTTATTGCAAGAATGGTGGTGTGGGGAAAGAGATGGGAGGTTAGGCGAGATGATGAGTGTGTAGGAAGATGAGAAAGATGCGTTTGGGGCATAGTGCGTGGAGACAGGAATGTGGCCCTGTGTAGCCATCCAGCAGCTTGTTGGGCTGCGTGTAGAGTGAGATTAGGACAGAGAAGAGTTCAGAAATACTATTTATTCTGGAAGGAAAGATGTATAGAAAAATGAATGGAGAGGCCAGGGCCAGAACCTAAAGTGACATCTTAGGTAGGGTAAAAGTCAGAGACCCTAGTTATTTGGAAGGTAACTAAAATTTAAGAACACAAATAAATTTTAAGAAATTTTGCTGAGGTAGCATTTCCCCATAAAAGTACAGCAGGGAAAATATGTAAAACCACACCTATTTTCACTACTTTTAGTAATAAATAGACTTGTTTGGAAGAAAATAAAAGCTGTGAGTGATAGTGTTTTTGGTTTATTTGTGGTTCTTGTTATTTTTCTCCTTTATTAAATGCAGGGATAAAAGCAATAGTTTATACAATTATGTGTATAAAAGTACATATAAAAATTATATGTATGCATACACTCATAATTACAGATAACATTTAATGTTTAAAATTATATGTGTTTTATACTGTCAAACATCCTACTTTGAAAAGTCAGTGCTATCAGAAAAGAGAAGAAGGCAGTTTTATTTATACAATGCATTTGTTAGAAAGTAGTTATGAAAACGGCTTGCAGGCTACTGATTCAGAATACTCTTCCTAAATGTCTTCTGTCTGATAGATACTGCTTTGTTTGGGAGAATATGTAAATAAATGAGATTACCCTAGATGTTCCAGGTTAAGAAGGGAAACATAACAGTAACTTAAAACTGTGCTCAGTACTCAGACACCTAGAGGTTATTAGACAATCACTTTTAAATTCCTTTTAAGATCTAGAGTTGTATAGAAAAATAGAAAGTTTGAGCACATTTTGTACAGGGGATATAAAATAATATCAGTAAGTAAGCACATCAAATGGAGGAGATGTGATGGCTCTTGGTATTTTGTTAATATCACTTTTCTCTTAATTTCTGTTAGTAGATGGAAAGAAGCAGGCTCCAAGTTTGAAAATTCACGGTAGTAAAAAATTAGGACACAGTCATATATTCCCATTAAATGTTTGCTTAAAATACATTTAAATCATTGCAGTAGAGTATTATACACTTATTAAAATAATGATGCAAGTATAAATTGTTAATGTAAAGATAAAATGTTTAAAAAAGAGGAAGGATTTCACCACCAAACTTATCATTGGGGGTGGAATTTTATTTAACTTTTCTTTAGAGTTGTTGTGTTTTTTGTTGTTGTTATTTTTGTTTTTAAGAGTCTTGCTTTGTTCCCCTTTGTAGAGTTCTATGGCATCATAGCTCACAGCTACCTCAAACTTTTTGGGCTTAAGTGATCCTCTTACTTTAGTCTCCCAAGTAGCTGGGACTACAGGCACCCATCACAACTCCCAGCTAGTTTTAGAGATAGTTTTGCTGTTGCTCAGGCTGGTCTTGAACTCCTGAGCTCAAGCAATCTCTGGTCTCAGCCTCCCAAAGTGCTAGGATTAGACTTTTAGTTTTTATTTATTTATTTTTTATCCTTTTTTAAAAAATCAGACTTAGACAACAGACCTGAATTCTTGCATATTTATAATTTTTTCACAACCCATTTCAGTGATCTTTAATGAGAGAGATCTTGGTGTGGTGAACTTTGTGCAATAACAGTTCATAGACTGTGACCCTATGCCAGTTAATCTCTGACCCTTGCTTTCCCCTTTGATGAAGTAGAAATAGCACTACTTAACTTGCAGGGCTATTAGGAAGTGAAATGTGTCAACATCTATAAAGTGTCTCAGTTGTATGGTTGGTGCATGGTAAATGTTCAGCAAATATTCTTTTCTTTAGTTTAATAGTTTAATAGTTTAAAATAGTTTAATAATTTTAGGATGATATCACATTTTTAAGTCTTGTGTCCTCCCCCCTCCGTTTAAAGACTGTGACTTGCCTAGGGTTTGTGAGGGGAATGATAAATATTCTTGATTTTTAGAATTTCACTTGAAACTCCTAGTTAGTATAGTTGCTTTTTCTCTGCAATACCACTTGATCATATTTTGGGGAATTAGAAAGATTTTTTTTTCTTATGTATTAGATATCAAAACCATGACATTTCCCTGTTACTCCTTTGGCTATTATAATTCCAGAAAATTTCTAAAATTAGCATATGGAAAAAGAAGCTTTATTTTCCTTTTCTACTTCTTTAATCCATTAATGTAAAGAAGTAAAACATTATAAGGAATGTTGGTTATCATGTATCAGTTTTAGAAAATCACAGTGTAATTTTAATTAGTGGAATCAAATTTTAGATCTATGATTTTCTTCATTTCTATCTTTTATTTTTGAAACAGAGTTTCACTATGTTGCCCTTGGTAGAATGCCTTAGCCTCACAGCTCACAGCAACCTCAAACTCTTGGGCTTAAGTGATTCTCTTGCCTCAGACTCCCAAGTAGCTGGGACTACAGGCACCTGCTGCAACACGAGGCTATTTTTTGTTGTAGTTGTCATTGTCATTTAGCAGGCCCGACAGGGTTTGAGCCCGCCTGCCTTGGTGTATGTGGCTGGTACCCTAACCACTGAGCAACAGGTGTTGAGCCTGCTGCTTATTTTTAATTGGCATCTTCTGAACTAAATTGTTCATATTATGCATTATATTTTATCTTTTCATGTGGACCAATTTTTTAAAGTTGTCAAATATGCAAAAAAAATGTATCATATATAAAATTAAAGAAGGCTCAGCGCCTGTAGCTCAGTGGCTAAGGTGCCAGCCACATACACTGGAGCTGGCAGGTTCGAACCCAGCCTGGGCCTGCCAAACAACGACAGCTACTACAACAACAAAAAGTAGCCAGGCATTGTGGCGAGCACCTGTAGTCCCAGCTACTTGGGAGGCTGAGGCAAGACAATCACTTAAGCCCAAGAGGTTGAGGTTGCTGTGAGCTGTGACGCCATGGCACTCTAACAAGGGTGACTCTTTTCTTATAAAGAGTGTTTACATTGAGACTTTGTCTCAAATAAATAAACAAATAAACAATAAGAAAACTATGTTGTTTTTGTCAGCTTAAAACAATACTTAACCAGTACTTTCAAAACTTCTTTGTGTGGTACTGATTTTTTTTCTGTGCTACTGCTTTAGTTATTTTGAAATTAGATATAATTTTTACTTTGAATCATTGTGAAACACCATCACATTGGAGAAAAGATTGCATCTGCCATTTAGTTTGTTAGCTCCTGAATTAATCTGGACTTGGTATATCATGATAATACATTCATTTCGATCACAGTCTTGCCACTCTGAATCTTAAATCTCAGTACTTTAGTGCCTTTTTTTTGAGACAGAGTCTCACTATTCAGGGTGCCCTGGCGTCACAGCTCACAGCAACCTCAAACTCTTGGGCTTAAGCAATTCTCTTCCCTCAACCTCCCAAGTAGCTGGGACTATAGTGGCCCACCACAGTGCCCAGCTATTTTATTGTTGTTGTTGTAGTTGTAGTTGTAGTTGTAGTTGTAGTTGTCATTATTGTTTTTAGCAGGCCGGGGCTGAATTTGAACCTGCTAGCCCCAGTGTGTGTGGCCAATACCCTAACCACTGAGCTAAAAAACCACTGTGCTTTTTTTGTTAGATGTCTTGATTAACCCCTTTCCCACACTGCCTTAAACACAGACACCAAGAGACTAAGTCCAGTATGTATCTCCACATACCTTGTGATTAATAGCCTGTCATACCTTGTGATTAATAGTCTGTTGATATTGTACTAAGCCTGAAGATAAGCTGTAGGTTAATTTTATGCAGGGACTTTTCAGACAACTAAAGAATGGTTTGTAAGTATAGCTTCAAAAAACCACATAAATTCAGTTCCTGGATTGTTCATAGACTAGCCTTTGGCAAAATGTGGGTTAAAACCTATGACAGGTTCCTGTGATGAAGATAGATGTTTTTCATTAGCATCTAATTTTTACCTTATAGTTTGTGAGTGACTTCATTTGTGGGGGAAAAGATGAAAAATTTGCTATATAGTTTTTTCAAAAAAATTTAAAATACGACTTCTTAGAATTTTAAGGTTCTTAAGGAAGAACATTTTATCTATAGTTTTATCTGCAAAGCACATTTGTTTGAGATTATGTACTTAATCATGAAACTCTGACCTGATATGAACCTTTTTTTGGGGGGGGGGAGTGACTATTCTAAAGGAAGGCTTTATAGGACATTACTAAACTCTTTATTAAAGTGATCCAAAGCCAATATTTCTGGAGTTGATCATTACTTAGTATATATATGATGGTTGTTAGGTGCTATTAGCAGCAAATATTACAATTCATGGAGGTACTTTACCGAGGCTGCTTTTCTTTTCTCTCTCCCCTCTTTCTTCTCTAACCCCTCTCCTCTCCTCTCTTCCCCTTTCATCTTTTCTTTCTCTGTTCCTTTCTTCCTTCTCTTCTTTTCTTCCTTCTTTTCTTTCTTGTAAGAGTCACACTCTCTACAGAGTTGCCGTGAGTACCGTTGACATGTCGTAGCATGCTGCA
The DNA here is from genome assembly GCA_963575145.1 of Galago senegalensis. Classification (NCBI taxonomy): domain Eukaryota; kingdom Metazoa; phylum Chordata; class Mammalia; order Primates; family Galagidae; genus Galago; species Galago senegalensis. Next base: position 7,615 of record CAUYTI010090372.1, read on the forward strand.
AACTCAAACTCTTGGTGTCAAGGGATCTTCCTACCTCACCCTCCCTAGTAGCGGGGACTACAGGCACCCATCATGATGCCTCCCTAGTTTTCCTGTTTTTAGTAGCGACAGGGTCTTGTTCTTGCTCAGGCAGGTCTTGAACTCCTGAACTCAAGCAGTCCTCCCTCCTCAGCCTCTCAAAGTGCTAGAATCATAGCCAGGATTATAGGCACAAACCACCATGGGAAGGCTGCTTTTTAAATGAGAAGAGATTGATGGATGATGTTTCAAAGAGGTGTCAGAAAATTTTGTTGTATATTTTTTACCTCTGGTTATTTAAAATAGTAATGAAATCTGCTAATTTCTAACAACGTAATAATATTAAATGTATACTAATAATCTCATTTGATTCTGCTTTCTTATAAAGAGTGTTTACATTGGTAACATTGTATATAATAATTTCAATGCATACAAGTTGGCAACATATAAGTACATTGTAACATTTTAGAGGTAAAGAATAAGTTGAAAGTTGAGAGCATCAAGAATTCAATTACATAGCTATTTCATAGATAGAGATTGAATTGATAGTTTCTTTCCCTATAGTTCATGCCAGAATTAAAGGTCAGTTTGTGGAATGCAAATAACTTACTCTTGATACTCAATTACTATTTTTACAAATGAAACTATCCTGATAGAGTATTTTAATGTACATCTATCCATCTCTTTATATACCCTGCAAATTGGATATCACTTGGTTCTATGTGTAGGGTTTTAGTTGATACCATAGCATTACGTGAATTGGAAGTTCAGAAATGGAATCTGGAACATAGGTAATGATTTTAGACATAGGCAATTCCTAATTTAAAAATAACTCACACATTTAAATCCCTGTCCCCAAGGTTCTCTTCAAATGAAGTGTCTGCTGTTGCTATTTGGAGTATAGATTTGGAGCCTTTATTGAACCTGAGAGTTAAAATGTAGAAGGAGAAATCAAGATGAAAAACCAGACATATTTTGAGCGATATATGTAGATGCAAATCTATATTTTGACTCACTTGCCTCAAAATGTTTCACTTCAAACTACTAGAGTGAGTTGTTTTGTAATTTTGCAACATTACTCAGAATTCTAAATAGTTTATTTGGGCTAACTAGCATTCTTTTTGGAAGTTGCAAATAATAATGTATATTATTCTAGTCCGGCTGATTCTTCATATCTGCTAGTTAAAATGAAATACACTGAGGCAGAAGGAGCTTTGGGTTTTAATTTAAGAATATAGAACTACTTAAGAGGAAAAGATTGCTAAGCAGGTGATTGGGACGCCATAATATAAAGCTTAGGGAATCACAGGCGCACCGGGAATTGAGGGAGTGCTAGCAAAAATAAAGCAACATAGTTTAGAATTTCTCTAGAGCAGTGGTTCTCAACCTGTGCGTTGCCACCCCTTTGGGGGCTGAATGACCTTTTCACAGGGGTCGCCTAAATACATCCTTCATATAAGATATTTACATTGCGATTCATAACAGAAGCAAAATTACAGTTATGAAGTAGCAACGAAAATAATTTTGTGGTTGGGGGTCACCACAACACGAGGAACTGTATTAAAGGGGTGCGGCATTCAGAAGGTTGAGAACCACTGCTCTAGGTTTGGGTCTAGATTTGGGTGAGTGGATTTCTTCCCTAGGGTCCCCAGTGCCCTGGACCAGTTACATTTTGGAGGAGTCAGTAGTTTTGTTTTGTAACTACTACGTAAGCATTGTTTCATTTGGATTATTCATTGGATTCCACAGAATCAATTAAAAAATACATTTTTGACCCATAAGCTATGTTTTAACCTATAATTGTTTTTGCCTCTTCTGTTACCATATGTTTTCACTAAGGTTACTTTCACTTTCTCATAAGTCTGATGACCTTGCTGGGTCAGTCATGAAACACCAGTGGAAGCAATAGGTAGGAAGTACTGCAAAAAAAGAATTGTAATAAAGTGAGAGAAACTGCCTGGAGAAGAAAAGAGAGCTTATAGACTTAGGGGAGCAATTGTAAGAAGTGTCTTTAACTTAAATTTACAGTAACATCAGGTGATTGACGGGTTCTGTTTCCTACAAGGAGACTTAATTAACTCTGCCTTGATGGTAAATCATTGAAAAGTGAATTTACACATCATGTTGATTTTTGAATTGATGAAGATTACAAATTTTTCTTCCAGATTAATTATATATAGTGGAATATTCAGGTGTACTTTATATTGATACCTGGAAATAACTGAAATTTTCAATGATAGTAGGCACATTTAAAAGCCCTACTTTTCCCATACAACTGAGTACATTTTATTTATGTATCGATTTTGATTAATGAAGACTAAGGAGAATTATTTTCAAGTAAGCATAAATGTTAGAAAACTAATTTTGCAAATTTGAAGTGATGTTACGTATATGTTTTGGGGATTATAGTTACATTAGATATTCCTCAATTAGGGGTAATTGTCTTGCATCATTATCTCTTATCATAATCTGTTTTTCTTCACACAGTGTTATAGTTTTGCCGCTGGACTCTTCCCTCCCTCCCCCCACCCCATCAGGATGATATGAGACTTGAAAGAAGACGATGCATACAGGTGACTCAAGTTTTGAAATATGGCTGTCTAAGAGAATGTATGGGAACTGATCATATATTTTGAGTGGGAGAACTTACTGATAAACAGTAGTGGGGGGAATTTTAGATTAATAAATACAAAGATAGTTGAGATATTTATTAAGCTTGACTTTGGAACTTAATTTGATAATAAGTGGTTTGCAGTGGTAATGTAAATACAGTGTAGTAGTTGCTAGTACTTGAGCTTTTCAAGAGTTGGCCAATACTTTGGTGGGAAGAGAAATATTTCTGTTCATAAGATAAATAAAAGACACATTTATGGATGAACGCATGCCTCTCTTTAGACCCCTATTAGAATATAGCTAATCTTTTATGAGAGTAGATGCTAATATGATATCTTTAATGCAACTCTGATAATTAAAGTAAGGATATTACATCTGTATATATGACTCCTTAAACAATATGATCTGAGATTTTGTTTTTTCTTGTTCTCTTCCCCCCTATATCCCAGCCAGCCCCCTTTTTTGTCCCATCTCTTTTTCCTTTTCATCCTTTTGTCATCTGTATTTGTATGGGAGAAGCAGTGTGGAGTATTTTTGAAAGAATAGTTTTAAATGCTTTATAATTAATTGAGATGATCTTGTGCTTATATGGAAAACTAGAGACTATTCTGTATCTAGCTGTGTTCATTCTCTTGGAAATGTAGTACATAGCTAATGGGTAAAGTATTACTAACTTTTAGACTTGTATGTTCTAATTCAGGCAAATTGTGAAGCATTTTGTTGAACCAAGTGATTTATATCGTATACTCTTGTCAGAGATAATCTTACTTGACTATGTTTAAAAACTTATGTTTTAAAATGTGATTGTTAACTGGAGAAGTCATCGTTGTACAGAGTGTCCTTTAAGTTCATGTGCAGTTTAAAGTAGTTTTACATTGTAAATTGCACTTGAACTTTTTGGACACCCTGTATAAATCTTGAATGGATATCTAATTACATTATTGGTGTAGTTTTGTGATTGTTTTTTATTTTTGGTGACCTGCATTTTCTAAAAGAAAATTATCTCTTTTTTTTTTACTTTCAGATTGGCATTTAAAAATATACTGTTTCAGATATACCATTTTGTGTAAAGAAATGTGCTTGTACAAAAGTTATCTAGATAATTTTATGAATGCTTGCTAGAAAACAAATTCTACAGATTAATTTATAATCAAAAAGTCTCTTATTTGGCTTTATATTCTTTAAAAATTACATACATTTATTGGCTTATAAAGGAAAAAATAACCAAAGAAAGACATTCTAGCTCTTTAATATGTGTATTAGCTGTTGATATATTTTCCTTTTCAGCAATTTGAAAGTTAATAATTGTTTTTGAACCTAAAATTAGCAGCTTTTATAATCACTGTTAATTAATGCAGTAGTTTGCTGTTGTATTACTATGTGCACATTGTATTTCAACAGATAGCATTTTAACGCATAAAAACCCATCAGTGTTTTATTGATAGTTATTTCTAGAATCCTTGTGCACATTTGCAAGCAACTCTTCTACTCTCCCCAGGCCTTGTTTTTATCTCCAGGCATTGTTCATGGTGCTGATTGTGTTATGTTGGTTGGACGTGATGGTCACTCACTTCCTTGACCCATTCTGTTACGGAGGCACAGGTTTGGGGAGACTGCAGAGGACATTGAAGTAGGCACTGGCTGGTTGGCCTTTCAGAGTGAAAGCTTAGTAATAGATGTTTATGGCAACTGTGAGGTGATATGTTAATTGGCTTCATTATGGTAATCATTTCACATAGGATGTGTATCAAAAAATCACGTTGTACACCTTAAATATATCTAATTTTTATTTCCCAATTATACTGCAGTAAACCTGGGGAGTAATAGAAAAAACAGATTTTAATGTGAACACCAAGCCAAAGCCAATTTTCATGTATCTATAGTACATGAGTATATATAGATGTTGTTCTGCTTGTTTCAGGGTATTTTTGCATATTTGAAAAATGTAGTTAGAACATGAATGGGGTAAATTTGGATTTTCTTTTGATTTTTGGAATAAAACTTATTTGTGGACAAACATTTGGCTAGCATTTGCTTTGCATAAGATACTGGAATAGGTGCTTCTCCTGTGTTTAGGAGTCAAGGAACAAATTGGAGGAGAGGGTGGATGTGTAAGCCAGTATGTGATGCAGTAGAGGGTTTGTGATAATTTTTAAAGACTTACCTATTGAATTCAACACATATAGATGAAAATAGAGAAATAGCCTCTGGGTAATAGCACTCACAGTATCTTCAGCAGACACCTATGTGTTGATGTTAAAATCTCTGTGTCTCGTTCTTCACCTGAGCTCCAGGCTAAAGGAACTGCCACCTGATGTCTCTTCTGCATGTGCTCACTCCCCTCATTTGTTCCCCTTAGTGAGGAGTTAGACCATTCTACCCCAAAAGGCCATCCTTTGGGAAACCTAGGAGCCAATATTTACACCCTTGATTCAATAAGTAACCAAATTCAGTTTATTTAAGATGTAAGATCCCTTCTGAGATTAGGTTTAGAAAAAAAAGCACTGCTTCAGAGTGAACATTAACATAAAGGCAATAAGGAAACCTGCTTAAGCCAGCATTTCTTCCAGTTATTTGATTCAGGGAACCTCATTACCTTTTTTTTATTTTTGATTGACATCCATTAATATCCGATGAAACATTATTTGGGAAAATCTGGATCTAGCAGTTAATACTATTCTTTGTTTTATTAAAATGAGGGTTTTTTTTTTTTGTTTGTTTTTTGTTTTGAAACTGAGTGTCACTCTGTCGCTGTGTCTGGGGGAAGAGGGCCAGGGTGTCATTGTATCTCACAGAAACCTCAACTCCTAGGTTTAAGCGATCCTCTTACTTCAGCCTCTGAGTAGCTGGGACTACAGGAGCCCCCACCTTGTCCTGCTAGTTTTTTTCCATTTTTAGTAGAAATGGGGTTCTCACCCTTGCTCAGGGTGGTCTTGACTGGCACTCCTGAGCTCAAGCAGTCCACCTGCCTCAGCCTCCCACAGTGGTAGGATTACAGGTGTGAGCCACCATGCTCAGCTAAAATGAGCTTTTTTAACAACTAAAAATTTCTTAACAATAGTAATACGCTAGTCATTTAAAAATGTGGATAGTTCTAGAGCATATGGAAGTATAGTTTTTTTGATAAATAACCACAGAAACTTATTTTTTAAAAGTTCAGATTTGTCATTGTCATAATTTACATAAGTGCTTAAAACCATGTGGCAGAGTTTTTAATTTCAGATTCTCTAACTCATTTTAGAATGCGAATTTTGTAGGGCAAAATTTTTATACTTGCCATTATCGTGGAAATGTACATTCATAACAGAACATTAGATTCCATGGTCACATACAGGGGCGTATTTATTACTGAACAAGTAGAAATCAGTCTATAAATTACAAGAAGTCTTGCCTGTTTTCTTTAATCCAGTCATGCAGGGGAGAATCAAAAGTTGTATAAATTTTAATATTTTGGTGCTGGTTGCCAGGAATTGTTCTTCATGTGGTCATGTGTATCTGATCTTAATGTGTGTGTGTTTCCCCTTCTGTAGCTCTCATTTTCATGTTTCAGCCAGAGCAGTATGATTTTGCTCTTACTGATTCCATGCATTTTTTTTTTCTAAGTTATAAATCAGTGGATTCACTTTTGCTGTCAGATTTTTCCCCTTGTTTAAAAAATCTGGGAATTCATTAAAATATGAATTAGGTGCAAGGAAACATACCCAGACTTACACTGTCTGCTGCAACATGGCACATGCTCTTCCTTTTTTTTCCTTGCCATTTTTAATTAATTGAGATCATTCTGCATAGCTAGCCATAGTGTGCTTGGATAAAATTTGTTTTATAATCATAATGCCTACCATTATATTTTAAACATTTCCCTATGACGTCAGAAACTTACGGAGGTGATCTGTCACTTTCAACTTGGCACATATCTAGAACATTGAGAACTATAACTGTTTCTGAGGATTAATTACTTCAGACATTTGTTTAAAAGTATTGTTATTTGAGCCTTTCATTATATGCTCATTTCCTAGTTAAATTGGATATCTCTTATTCCTGGACATTAAGTTGTTTCTGTGCATAAATGTTTGGCTGTATGTTAAATTATTTTCTTATAATTAATTGCTAAGAATGTAACTCTTGGGTCATGGGGTTTGAAAAATATTAAGGGTCCTGATACAACTTTTCAGAAAGGTATTTGGAAATACGTGGATGTACCACTTTCTATCCAACAGTGTTTTAGTAATTTCTCTTTTAATATATTCTTGTCAACATTGAGTATTATAGTTAAAAATAAAGCACTTATCAACAGGCAAAATAAATCTTGTTCTGAATAATATAAAAGTGGTAGTGTATAATCAAGTGGAAGAAAAAGTTTAAGTATTTCAGAAATGCATAAAGTAAGAAGTGACAGGCAATGCCCCTTTCCTACTACTTTGGTGAATATTATCTTTTTGATTATTTCTTTCTAGCAAATGGTTTATGTTTAATGTTTTTATGGCATTCAAACAAGTTTACGGGCATGATGTCCCAGCTAGCCTGATAGTTCCTGAAAGTCAAGGGGGTTATGGTTATCCCCTTTGTATGCCCCGTATTTATTTAGCAGGATTTCTGGAATACTGGAAGGGCTCAACAAATAATTGAAAAAAGAAGAATTTTTGCTGTTCTACAATGCCTGAAATTAATGCCTAAAATTAATTATCTTAATGGTTGCTTTAATAAATTTATTAATAATGGTTTTAAAAGTTGCTAATTTTCTGTGTCTTTACTATTACATAGTTCTGTCATTGAACTTTCTAAATTCTAAGTGGAAGCAGTTAAAATGATTACATTATATTTGTGTATTATATACATACAAGAGAACATTTGATACTTAAGAAAAGGTGATGGGAAAGCTGAAGGTACAGTGTGGCTTTTTTAAGACTATAGTGCCTTTACTCAAAATCCAGATAGAGAAGCAAATAAAATTATAGTCATTAGCTTAGATTTTAGGGATACTTTTTAAGTGTATCTCTGAAATAATGTCTCTTTTCTAGTAGGACACACTGGGGCATAGTTTTTCCAGTTCCTCAGTTTTCTCTAAAAAGAGAGCAACAAGGTTGGTACAAACAAAAACTTTGAGACAGCATCTATGAGCCTGCGTGAACAGTATCCCTGCATGACCAAATACCAGTGTGTGTGGGGAACAAATCTCTGATGATTGTAAGACTTGTGTTATATCAGCATTTGTGCAGAAGGTAGCAGCAGGGTGTCATAGTCCTGAGAATAGGAGAGCCTCAGGATAGCCAACAAAGACTATGGAAAGTGTGGCAGGCAAGTTTGAGAATAGCAGCTGAAGATAAAAAGATGGTTTTTGAGAACAGAGTTCTGAAGGAGTTAGAGCCATCTAATCCCTATGAATTCTTAAAAACAACCAGTCAAAGCCCTACAGTAAGGAGACACTGTTGGTTATAGAATCCAGATTAAACAGGATGGAAACAATGGGGGCAAAGGAAAGAAAGTCAGATGAAAGAAGTAGAAGATAAAAAGTCTAGGAGATTTTATGAATGAGTCTGCATTTTGGTATCCTTCATAAAAACAGAAGGAAACTCTTACAGAAGACTGAAAATCTACTCTAGTTACCCCCATTTTTTTTATTTTACATAAAAATGAGCACAGAAAAGGATCATAGTCAAATTCCCCAGACTTTTTATAAATGATGAAGAGGAGTAAGAAGCAAAATACTAAGGACAACGAATGCATGCCAGAAAAAAATGTCTAAGGAAACCTAATGTTTCAAAACAAACCTGGTGAAATTTAGAAAATGACACAGATGTGAAAGAGCAATATAAATCTGAATAAGGAAAACTTTAAAAAGTGCTGTCCTGGGCAAGAGAAATTTTAAAAAATGAAGCCTAAATGAGAAGCCTAAACATGATCATTAAAAAAAAAAATTGAAAATTTCTTCAGAGAAATGGAACAGCAGAAAATAATTTTGAACAAAGAGAAGTGAAGAAAAAAAACAGATTAAGAAGCACTCCAGAGAAAGCAACAGTTATTAAAGACAGGCAAAATCATGAGTCTCTGAGGAAGAAATAAACTTAGGCAACCAAAAGGACACAGATACGAGGGGCTCCATTCATTGACTATATACTTGTGGAACTTACATGAAATGATGGTTATGAATGAGTATAGTACTTAATAGCTGTATTCTCTGCAGTGAAGACATAGTATTATAAGCAACAACAAAAAAATAGAATCAAGTTACTGATTGCTTTATAGTTATTAAGTAGAAGTCAAAGGAATTTCTTTCTTTCTTTCTTTCTTTTTTTTGGAGACAGTTTTGCTTTGTTGCCCTCCGTAGAATGCAGTGGTGTCATAGCTCACAGCAGCCTCCAACTCTTGGGCTTTTCTTGTCTCAGCCTTACAAGTAGCTGGGACTACAGGTGCCTGCCACAATGCCTAACCGTTTTTAGAGATGAGGTCTTGTTCTTGTTCAGGCTGGTCTTAAACTCGTGAGCTCAGGCAGTGCACCCACCTAGGCCTCCCAAGTGCTGTGATTACAGGCCTGAGCCACCGTGCCCGGCCAGGAATTTTCTTGAAATCAAAATGCTTGAGGGAAAGGAAAGGGAGTGGGAGAAAAGTTACTAAATTTCTGTGTCCCTCCTCTTTCCCCACGTTAGAGGAATCAATAGATCATACTCTTTCACCCTTAGGCACATAATGAAAAAAGAAGAGAAAAGAGGAGAGAATTGGGATATGATAAAAAGGTGTTAATATAAGGGTAACCTGAGAACAAAAACGGAAAGCGCTAAGTGTCAGTTTCTTCACGTGGAGAATAATCAGTAATAGTAATAATGCTTCTTAACACATGTAACACAGTACATAGTACACGCCTAGTAGATGTACTCTACTAATATTTTATTATTTTATCTTTCTCAATTGTTACTATAGTATTTATGCAAGTTTTGAACTTGCATTTTCTTAAGTTTTCCATTTATTTGAGAAACAGGTACATATTTTGTCAAATTACACATTAATGTTCCAAATTTTGTCCTGCCTGTATTATCAGACTTGCATTCAAGTTCAGACTCATATCTCATTTACATAATATTTGTATTGAGTGACTGTTTTATTTATTAGACATTGTAACTATGTTGATTTTTCTACTTATCTGACACTATGTGGCCTTTGATTTGGATTTTGGATTTATTCAGAAACGATCTACAGGAACAGGGTTGATGGGGATAAATAATGTGTTGAGGATGAAGGGTTTCTGGAACCAAGTTAGATGAAAAGTTAACATTTTGTTTTTTACACTCATACACTTGAAATGATCCTGTAGCATCCATTTTTATTTGCATATAACAGAAAAACGTTTTGTTGGAGTTATACAAATTTATTGTTGAAAGGTATCTGAAATACTTACATTTTCCCTGTATCCAATAAATAAAATGCATTTGCAGTTTTTCTTTGAGGGTAAGTTGTGTGTGTGTAAAACTTGCTTGAATCATAATTTACACACCATAAAATTCATGCATATTGCTAGAAAGTTTTAAGTTCTTGAGTTTGTAGTGACACAGTTGTGCAGCTCTTGCTATGACAATCCAGCTTAGACTTTTTAAATTAAAAATACTTGAATTTTGAAAAGTACTTGATAGAACTTCTATAAAGGAGATCAAAATCAATAATTCTAACATTTAGAGAGCATCATTGTAATTGGTGTATGTATTGCCTGTTCCTTTATGTACATGTGGCACCTTCAAACGTATTTATGAAGCAAAATTGGGATATTTTAGTTATTGTTTAGTCTGTTTTAAATTGAAATATTTCTCCATCTTGAATATTCTTTCATTGCATTCTATTTTTTTTCTTTTATTGCATTTTAAATGCTAGTATTCTAGAACAAATCAGTTCTTTAAACTTTTCCCCATTTTTTTGCTAATAAGTTTATAAACAATGTTTAAGTGAACATTATTATGTCAGTCTTTGTGTTTATCTTTGATTTATTGCCTTGGGTCTAAGTCCTAGACATTGGAATTATTGAACTAAAGAATATATACATTTTAAAGATTCTATATACACTTTTTTTTTTTGGAGACAGAGCCTCAAGCTGTCCCCCTGGATAGAGTGCTATGGCATCACAGCTCACAGCAACCTCCAACTCCTGGGCTCAGGCGAGTCTCCTGCCTCAGCCTCCCTAGTAGCTGGGACCACAGGCACCCGCCACAACGCCCGGCTATTTTTGGGTTGCACCGTCATTGTTTTGTTAGGCCAGGATGGATTCGAACCTGCCACCTTAGGTCTATGTGGCTGGTGCCTTAGCCACTTGAGCCACGGGCGCCGAGCCTAGATACACATTTTTAATTAATTAATTAATTTATTTATTTTTAAAGAGACAAGCTTTTACTCTGTTGCCCAAGCTGGAATACAGTGTGGGTAGTCGTAGCTCACTGTAACCTCAAACTCCTGGGCTCAAGTAATTATCCCATCTCAGCCTCCTGAGGAGTTGGGACTACAGGCATGCCACCACAGCTAATTTTTCTTATTTTTGTAGAGATGGAGTTTCACTATGTGTCCAGGCAGGTCTTGAACTCCTGGTCTTAAGTGATCCTCCCACCTCAGCCTCCCAAAATGCTGGAGCCAACCGTGCTTAGACTCAAATAATCTTTTTATTCTTTTTTAATTTTTATTTATTCTTGTTGTTGCTGTTGCACTTATCATTGTTGCTTTAGCTGGCCTGGTCTGGGTTTGAACCTGCCAGCTTTGGTGTATGTGGCCGGCACCCTACCCACTGAGCTCTGTGTGCTGCCCTCAAATATCTTTTTAAAGTGTAATTAATGCTTTTACCAGCTACACATCGAAATTTTTTACACCCTAGAATCCTAGGTATTTAAAAATGTTTGCAATAATTCAGTATTTTAATTTACACTTATTTGGGTATTAGTGAGATTGAATGTGTATTTTATTTGGTTTGTTATCCAAATGCTCATTTTTGTTTGCTTTTAATCTTTTTGAGATTTCTCTCTTTTTTTTTTTTTTTTGAGACAGAGTCTTGTTATGTCGCCTTCAGTACAGTGCTGTCATGTCGTAGCTAACAGCAACCTCAGACTCCTGGGCTTAAGTGATTCTCTTGCCTCAGCCTCCCAAGTAGCTGGGACTACAGGCACAGGCTATTTTTTCTTGGAGTTGTCATTGTTTTTGGCTGGCCTGGACTCGGGCCAGGTTCGGACCCCCCAGCCTTGGTGTATGTGGCTGGCCATAACCACTGTGCTATGGGTGCTGAGCCTAACTTGTTTATTCTTTGTGGTAACTCACAGATAAGTACTATGATTGAAACAGTGGGAGGTTAGGTAGCCTGCCCCAGGTCAAACATCTGGTAAGGATGGAGGTAGGATACAAACCCAGCCCTGTGACTCTGTGTTCGTAACTGTTGTACTTTGTTACTTATTGCTGATGTCTTTTCTAGTTTGTGTTTGTCTTCTAATTTTGTTAATAGCATTATTTTAGGGAGTCTGACAATTAAGTTTGCAAACTTGCCACCGTGTACTTACATTGGCAGCACTGTAGACACAACTTGGTAAGCATTCATGACCTTGGTATATTAGTGACTCACAGTGGTGTTCCTGTTGATGTGTGGGGTGTTTTTGCTGGTGGCATTTTTATTGTTGGGTGTATTTGTGTGCCTTTATGAGAATGTTGGAGCTTGAATTAGAGAAATGAACAAACATTCATAAACTTCTCATTAAACTTGGCAAGAGTGGAAGTGAAATCAGGGACACATTAGTTCAAGATTTATGGGGATAATGATGAAAAAAACAGCAGTATACAAATGAATGAAATGTTTTTCGGGGGTGGGGGGAGAAAAGGCATCCCTGATGAAGAGAGGTCAGGGTGGCCAGTAATGAGCAGAACTGATGAAAAACATTGCAAAAATTCATTGATTTTTCAGCTTACTGTGAGAAGCATAGCAGACCAACATCAACAGAGAAACAGGAAAATCTTGGCCAACAACTCACAGTTCTGGTATCACAACAGTGCACCAGCTCATACAGCACTGTCCATGAGGGAATTTTTAGCCAGTAAACAAATAACTGTGTTGGACCACCCTCCCTACTCACCACATCTGGGCCCCAATGACTTTTATCTTTACTTGAAGATAAAGGAAATATTGAAAGGAAGACATTTTGATGACATCAAGGGTAACAAAATGACAACTTTGGCCATTCCAGAAGAAGAGTTCCAAAATTGCTTTGAAGGGTGGAGTAGGCACTGGCGTTGGTGCATAGCTTCCCAAGGGGAGGACTTCGAAAGTGACCGTGGTGATATTCAGCAATGAGGTATGCAGCACTTTTTCTAGGACAAGTTTGCAAACTTAACTGTCCTCAAATATAGGGACTTTAATTTTTTTAATGGAGGACTAGGTTTTTTTCATTAGTGTAAAGCTCAGAACATAATAGAGTCTCAAATCTATTTGTTGAACAAATGAAAACTCATTACCAACCTGTTGATGATGGTGACCTTTTATTTAGTGTAATATATTTCCTCTTTTAAAAAGATTTCCTGAAGGCTTCATAAATAATTTACTCTTTGGTTTTGATAAGGTATGATAAGCTTATCAGTATTAGCTTTTTTAGAAAGTCTATGGATGAAATCACTGCTTTCAAAAGGAACATGTGTTCTTAAGCAAATATGACTTGTGAAGAATGTATTTCTTGACAGTGATTTGAATTGTAGGTTGAAATGAAATGAAATTTTGTTTTAGGAATAATTTAATGTAATAAATTGAGTTTTTGTATCTGTAGAAAATTATAGATTGACGTTGTCTGGAATAAATTTTGGCTTAGCTTAAGAAGTAAAATTCTTTAACAGGAAAATGAAACTTAGGAACCTGATGTGAAAAGTCATCATTACTGAAGGTTTGGATGGTGTAGATCAACTCTTCAGAAGTGTAATTTAAGATTTTATTTTTCTCTAATGTATGTAAGCAGTTTTTCTAGGATGAGTTCACCAACTTAATTGTCAGTCCTCAAGTACAAGGACTTGAATTTTTTTTTTTTTTTTTTTTTTTTTGCAGTTGGGGTGGGGGGGCTGTGTTTGAACCTGCCACCTCTGGCATATGGGGCCGGCGCCCTACTCCTTTGAGCCACAGGCGCCACCCAGGGACTTTAATTTTTTAATGGAGGGACTAGGTTTTATTCATTAGTATAAAGCTTGGAACAAAATGGTCTCAAACTATCTGTTGAACAAATGAAAAAAAAAAAAACAACTAAGTGGTTTTTCTCCCTTTTCCTTTGATTGTTGACACCAGGTTACTTAGTGGTATCTCTTTAGTCTGGACTTGGTGTATCCCTTACTTTAGTCTTTTTTAAAAAAATGTAGTGATCTACATTATTAATGTATTGGAGTGAAACACAGATAAGTGTACTTCATTTACAAACCATCCACAAAATATACTATATGGAGTCAAGTACTTTATTTTTTATTTTATTTTTTTGAGACAGAGTCTCATTATGTTACCCTGGGTAGAGTGCTGTGTGGCGTCACAGCTCACAGCAACTTCAAACTCTTGGGTTTAAGTAATTCTCTTGCCTTAGCCTCCCAAGTAGCTTGAACTACAGGCACCTGCCACAACGCCCAGCTATTTTTGTTTGTTTGTTGCAGTTGTCATTATTGCCCTAGCTGGCCCATACCGGGTTTGAACCCACCAGCCTGGGTGTATGTGGCCAACGCCCTACCCACTAAGCTACGGGTGCCGTCCAAAGTCAAGTACTTTAAAAGCAGACATCTCATGATGTAGATATCTTGTTATCACAAACCCAGATCTGATTTGTGTAAAGTTACAAAAGTTAAAAAAAGTTGTTGAGTATGTCTGAAACATCAATGTTTCTATAACCTAACAGTTATAATCAGCTTTTTCTTCAGGCCATGCTCAGCTGAGATACTAAATTCAGACTTGTATTTAAGTGTCCATCACTTGATTTACACGTGCATGTTAATAGAATCTAGTCTAGTCTGGAAGTACAAAAAATGAAACATCAGTTTTCCTTTTTCTCATTCCCACTCCTGGGGCTAACCCCTTATAATTTTGTCAATTTTTAAATTCTTCTCTTGGTTATGTTCACCACTTTAAATACAGTAATATTTATAGCTTTATTCAAAAAAATAAAAATATTAATCTGTCAGAAGATGAAACAAAGTAGTTCTCTGTGCTGCTGCTTTTCCTATAATTTCTCTTACTCTTCCTTTGAGATTATTCTGTTGGTTATTAAAATTTTATAAAATTGATTTAAACCTCTTTTGGTTTAACTGATGGGTTAACATCAGTTTTAGATGTTTTCTCTTGATTTCCCAAGATGATAAATGAGAGCTGTAGTGCCTTTTGAATTTCTGTCTGCCTCTTAATGTTTATCCACTAATTACTTTTACATGGTATGTATACCCACACACCTTTCTTTAACTTAATTGAATAATATGTTCATGTCTTTAAATATTCTGAAAATTAAAAATAGAAAACTGTGCTGGAAAATCCATAGTATATTAAGACCCACAGAGAGAGAGACGTAATACTGTGTCACTAAGTTTGTTCCATAGGAGAAACGTTAACATGGGGGTTGAGATGTAGCACATTTTAGAAGATGACTTAATTGTATGATGTGCAGTTCCCTTTTATTATGAAAGGTTTTTTTGTTTGTTTGTTTTTACTTTTACTCTCAGATGAAGGGTACTTGTTTATGATGCTAGTCACTTTTTTCTATGCTTGGCTTTTTAAAATAGTTTTTAAATAACTATAATAAAATACCTATGAATCCCCATTGCTTAACACAAGAGCCAAACTTCCTCTGTCATCATCCGCTTCTCTCCCAAATGAGAGTACCAAGTACAAATTTGGTGTCTGTCGGTGAGGCATGTGGACTGACAGGCTTTAGTTTAGTGAGGGTGTGGGAAGATTCTCTCTTTTTCATTGCCAGGTTCAGGAGGTTCCATCGAGCAGTCTGGACCTGTGCTATTGCCTTAGTCCTTAGGCAGGTGGCTTAGTATCCTCACAAGCCATCCCCTTGGTCTCAGCCTGGGGGTGGCCTTGCCGCTGTATTTGAGTGGCTAGGACTTAGTATGTTGAGTGTGCATTAGATACTTCTCTAGAGCTGTTGAGGGTGGTTGATCAGTGAAGCCAACCTTTGTCCTTCTTCTACTCCAGTTTTCCTTTCCCACCCAGAATGGCACCTGACACTCCTGCTTTGGTTCCTGGTTTCAGCTTTCAGCTCTAGATCTTTTTGACATTCCTTAAATTACTACTTTGACCCCACTTGCCTTCATCTTGTAGAAAACTGCTAAGTCTCTGGTTCACTGGAATATCTCCATCTAACGCTTTAATTGGTTTTATTTTGTAACCTTTTCTGCTGTTTTTGGTGGGTAGTACAGAGGATATGTATTTAAGATTTTCAACCTAGTATTCAAGATTTTCTTGTTAGAAGCATTCTCTTCCCCCAACTTAGGAAAACTAAGCTTCTGGGTATGCTACTGGCTTCTTCCCTTGCTGTTAGTTTTCAAGGGTTGTTTTTAGGCACTACTTCATTTGTGGCTATCCTTGGTTCTCTATCAATGAATTACGCTAGTATGTATTAAGAACTAGGTGGCCTTTCTGGACTGAATGAAAATTTTCTGCTACCCAGCTGTAGTGTGCTACTTCAGTTTGCTCATGGGAGTTGCCACTGTGTTGAAAATCAGCATCTGTACTTCATTCCTTGCCTTTGGGGTCTGTGTTTAGAAGCAGTGTTTCTTCTGTGCTTGGGCTGTGCCACATGGTTTACTCATTACTTCCTGTGGACGGACTCAAGGCCTTGCCATGTTACATGGGTTTCAGCTGCTTTGGGAATGGCTGCTTTATCCCTTTTAGACACTTTTCTACCCAAGGCTCTTGAAAGTGAATTTTTCATAATGTTCCTTTTTCTAATGCTAGACCAAATTTACCCTAAAATTGTTAAATATGTCCACTTGTTTTCATATGACATGGAAATTGACAAGAAAATAATGCAGTTTGTATAGATGAAGTTGGTTTAAAGAAAGACATTATTATTGTACTATTTTATCAGCTTGATAAGTACAGTATAAAAAAGGTTCCTTTTAATGCCAAAGTTAAACTGCAATAATCTCTTTGTTTTGGCAGCATACTTATTATGGTAACTTCTAGCTGAATAAAAGCTTACCTAGTCAACTTTTATATTTTCATGGTACCTGAATGAAGGAGCAAAAGCATATTCAGTATACAACAGTGAACATTCATAATGTTCTAGGTACATTTTTTATTTGGGGAGCAGAAGGAAGAAGAGGCACTATTCCGCAAACCTGAATTAGTTGATCCAGAGAGTAAAGAACAGTCCAACATTTAAATATTTCTGTAATCTAGATTTAAATAACAGTTTACCTTCTAGCTTTATAAGCAGGCTTATGAAAAATAGAGTGGGCAAAAGCGTAAGGATTGTTCTGAAGTTGGAGAATACAAATACCCACTGGGCTTAATCTTTTATAAAAGATGGCCAACAAAATGTATATTGGCAGCTTCACTTTATTTAGAGTTAAGATATTAAAACTTGATCATAGTTGCCCTAAATTTTTGAACATTTTTCTAAATCAGATGTCTTCAAATTATAAAAGGAAAATGTATTTTTAGTTACTTGCCATGTTTCAAAACTTTAAAGCTACATTGTATTTCTTCCTAAAGTATACAATTATGGTATGTTATGATTTGTCATTTGAGGTAATTTTGGGTATTTTACTACTGGACATGATAGCAGCTGTTATACTTGAAGAGGACAGAGGCTGTTTCTGTGTCTCTAGTATCATTAATTACAGATGAAAAATTACCAGTTATTCTACATGTATTTCTTACAGGGGAGAAATGTAATTAGCATACTGTATTTTTTAAAAAGTTAATGATTAATTATGTACTTAGAAAACTTATTTTCATTACTAGGAATTCTAAAAACATTTTATGTAATGAAGATTCTAATTCAGTGAGTTAAATATTTTTAAACATTTTAAATGTTTAATTTCTGATTCTAAAAGTAGTACTTATTTATGCTTTCCTAACTCCACAATTTAAGTAACATTAAAAAGAATCCATGCTAAGCTAAACATTTCCAATTTGGTGTGTTTTATCCCAGAGCATCTTGTCACCAGGCAGATGATGGCGTCTTGTGTCTGTATAAGCTCACAGCAATCCCAAAGGAGAATAGGAGTGCCAGGGTTTTAATTTTTTCCCTTTCAAGGATGGGAAAGTTTGTGATATGAAGAATGTTTAAGAGGTAAACCAGGAACAAAATAATCCTTGTTGATAGGAAAGCACCCTATTACAGCTGTAGATTGGAGGACAAAGCTGAGTTAAGATTGCCCTATCAGGCTTGGTGCCTGTGGCTCAAGGGGCTAAGACACTAGCCACATACACCAGAGCTGGCGGGTTCGAATCCAACCCAGGCCTGCTAAACAACATGAAAACTACAACCAAAAAATAGCGGGGCATTGTTGTGGGCATCTGTAGTCCCAGCTGCTTGGGAGGCTGAGGCAAGAGAATTGCTTAAGCCAAGGAGTTGGAGGTTGCTGTGAGCCATGACACTACAGCACTCTACCTAGGGCGACAGCTGGAGGCTCTGTCTCAAAACAAACAAAAAAGATTTGTCCTATCAATATGGAGGGAATAAGAACCTGGGCAAGTGGCTGGGTGCTTGTAGCTCAGTAGCTAGGGCGCCAGCGACATACACCAGAGCTGGTGGGTTCAAATCCATCCTGGGTCTGCCAAACAACAATGACAATTACAACCAAAAAAAAAAAAAATAGCCAGGCATTGTGGCAGGCACCTATTATCCCAGCTACTTGGGAGGCTGAGGCAAGAGAATAGTTTAAGCCCAAGAGTTTGAGGTTGCTGTGAGCTGTGATGCGACAGCACTCTACCAAGGGTGACAAAGTGAGACTCTGTCTCAAAAAAAGAAAAAAAAAAAGAGCCTGGGAGAACTAACCAAACTATTAAAGATGCATGGGTAAGGTATGAATGAAATTGGCTTTAAAACTTTTCCCAGTTATTTCTCCTGTTTTCTTTATCCCCTCGAGTTAAAGGAAGCCTATAAAGTTGCAAATATAATAATTCAAAAACACAACAAATGATGTCAGAAGTTTAAAAGTACTGAGATAGCTTCCAGGGAATGGATTATTAAATATTTTAGGTCAGAGTAAGTGATTTTCAAATCTGTGTTATGTCTTGGTTAGTAGATGTTGTAGATGGTAGCATGGGGAATGATTCTGAGCTAGCTAGTCTTACCTCTAAATATATTTTCATATGGGCAAGAAACCAAAAAACTTATTGATAGGTGACTGATAACATTGATTACTTACAGATACCGTTGAAAGATTGGGAGAGCTTTAATTTTTACTTGTAGGATCTTTATCTTTGGCAGTTTCTAAAAATATACTTTTTTTACTTATAGAATTAGGTTATTATCAGATAATCTTTAAGTATCTTTCTAGCTTTAGCGTTTAGTTATTGATCCCTCTTTTGTCTTGAGAATCTGGATTTTCCATTCTTGGTTTTATTGACTTTAAATGGTTTCTTCGAGAATTCCAGAATTGAGAGACCATGGGAAGAAATTAAAGGACAGGTGTGGTTGATGGGTGCTTGGAGATGGTGGAAAAGTGGCTTCAGTTTTGTTAAGGGGAAAGATTAGTGTTAGGGATAGGACTAGCATGGTTTTCTCTTGGAATATGATGCTTGAAACATGCTCTGTGTCTTAATGCAATATAGTGTTTTACAAATGCTAGAAGTTTTTCTAGAGACATTTACATTCTCTGTAGACAAATATATTTAAAAATCACTAACTTCTCCATGGTGTGGAATGAGTCTACTCCATTTACAAGGAGTAATTGCAAGGATAGGTGGGACAAGCTGATCTATTTTAAAATAAAATTATATCTTTTATATGGCACAAATAGGAACTATGTCTCCTTGACATGTTTCAAAGCATTTCTCTGAAACTGTGAGATTAAAGAAACTCTCTACCACTCAGAATTGTCAGAACACTGATGTTCTTTAAAACTATCTTTGTAGCTGTTAGTATGTACTGACAGAGATGAAGTTTTTTTATGTTTTATTCATTATTAGAATTTTTGCATATGAATGTTTTTATATTATGGTTACATCTTAGTTGAACTTGGTTTCCAGATATAGTTGTTATATACTTGGTCCCAGTCTGCGTATTTTTAGCCCTGTAGGCTAATGTTTAATTTGGGTTTTATTATTTTAATATTATTTTTGAATTTTATGTATATTAAAATATGTCATATAAATGCAATGTTGTTTTTCTTCAACCTGAGAAAGCATTGAGACTTCACGGAGCCCTGCTTTCTGTTATGCTTATCTCTTCAAAATCTTCCATTATGGAAGAAAAATGCTTTGTAGCATTTATCTACAATGTAATATTTGAGGGTGTGTTTTAATGTATAGGAAGACATTTACATAATGCTTTTGAGTAGATGGGGAAAAATTGAAATATTGGTGGCAGCATCTGTTCGAAAGACTCATCTCTGTATGGTAAAAAGTTAAAATTACAACAAATGTACTACTTTGACTGTATTCTGTGTGTATTACCATTGGATTGCCTTTGGTATGAATGTTTGTAGTCCTTTATAGTTGCTGTTAATTTTGTTCTAACCTGAAAGTGTTAACAGCAACTTGAAAATGTGACAAAGCTCAATTTCATTTCTTGTTTATTGCTTGTTTTCCTATTGGACAATTGGAAGTAGCTCTGCCCTGGCAACTAAAATAGGCTATTTGCATAACCTAGTTTGATTGGCTAGCATTCTGACTAACAGTTCCAATCATATGGTGTGGCTTTAGTGGTAGGCTATGCTAATTAGCCGCTGTTGCTGGGGTTCAGGATGGTTTCTGTGTGCTGTTCTGCTGCATTGTGTTGCCTGGTGAGAGACATTGATAAATGAGTGTTTAATGATCTGCAGCAGTTCCCACTCACTGCGGGCAGGCGAATTTTAGAAGAGAAGTGGAAATAAGGCTTTAATTGCTCTGTTAAATACCTGTAACCAAAATAAATTTGTATTAAATTTTAGAAATTAAGTTGTATAAAATCTTTATCTAATTAAATACTTTCTAACATAAAAGGAAAGTATTTTGCTTTGTCTCTTAAATATAACACTTAGGTAGCAGCATTATGCACAGGTTTTCTAACACTCTGTTCATTAAACTTGATCATTTTTTCCAGATTAGTAACAGTATCATTGCAATAAGTAGTATATTTTATTTTTCTCATAACTGTGACCTTTTATAAGGATACATGTTTGTATTTAATAAATTCTGCCCAAGAGCCTGCACCATTTTATCTTGTACTGCCCATGTAATTTTACAAATAGGAGATTGAACTCGAATCCCCTGTTATTCAATTTGAAGATCAGATAGTTATTCACTATCTCTTGCTATCATTACCTTTCCAATTTAAGTCAGATACTTTGTTGCTTGTATTGTTATCTCTGGTTTATAGTAAGTCTTTATTGGGCTGTTAGGTAGCAGGTTCTGTAGGAAACAGGAGACATGGTTCTTTGTTCAAGGAACATAAGAGGTAAAAAATAAATACATTAGATCTTAGATAAAAATGTAAGATAACCGTACAGTAAAGGATTTATCTGGAAGGGAATAGGGAAAAAAAATTCATTAGGCCTTTTGGTGATAGGGACATGGGACAGCTTAAAAAGCAATCCTGTAGAATTGTGTTAAGGTTCTAAATATGACTTAGGATTCGCATAGCTGGAGAATCATAAGGAAGAATGGTTTAGGGTGAGGAATACCTGAGCTAAGGTAATGTTTCTGGTATTATCCAGTTTTCAAACATAGAGGGTCACAATGATGAAAACCTGCGGTATTTTGGATGCTTCGTTGCCCAAGTTTCTAAGCAGACTGGTGTCATTCTCTTAACACAGACCTTGGTATCTTACTCTTCCAGCTGGTGTTTCTTTGCTTTTCCTTCACTTTGTATTGTGGTAAGCAGTGCTCTTCAATCTTTGTGTCTGTTGGCTAAAGCATATAGGACTCTTTTACCTTATTTTATCCTTCTTTGTGGCCCCAAGACAATGAAATGCAGGCACCAAATACCATTTATATGTTTGCATTAAATGTTTTAGAAAGTTTACCCTTTTCATTGTTGTATCCTTTAAGAGCCTAGCAAAATTAGATAGGCAAGCTAATTGGACAGTCTTACAGACTTGCAAAGAATGAAGAAAATTACACCTTAATATTTAATTATTGATTATGCTTTTCTGGGCGTATATACTGAAGATATATTGTAAAATAAATTTCCAGAAATGCTTTATTCACCTAGAGTGGAAAACTGAACTCAGAAAATTTATATTAAAAGTTGTGGATGATGTATATCTTCACATAGGTATATTAAAAGGTAGAGTATCCATGCTGCAAGAGAGATGGAAATTTAGAAGAGGGAGTGATTTTTTTTTTTTTTTTTTGCATTAGGACTAGGAAAAGATTCTTGGTGAAAGTGGTATTTCACATGGTCTTGAGGAATGGGCAATATTTTAATAGGTGATACTGTAAGGCTGCCAAGTGTGGATGCTTTACCCGTTGATGTTGGAGGTGTGTTTGGAAAATTTAGTTTA
This sequence comes from Galago senegalensis, assembly GCA_963575145.1. Taxonomy (NCBI): domain Eukaryota; kingdom Metazoa; phylum Chordata; class Mammalia; order Primates; family Galagidae; genus Galago; species Galago senegalensis. The sequence continues at coordinate 29,872 of CAUYTI010090372.1, forward strand.
CTAAAGAAGATTATGTTTTTGAGGGTCTTAGAGGTAGATAGCAGACTGAAGTTTTTCATGTAAAAAGTGGGATACTTAAAAATTCTTTACAGCAGCATTTTATAGTGTATTTTTAAAAACATATACCCTCTGTGAATGTTTGCAAGTTTCAAAATAGACATTTGATTTTTAAAATAATATATGAATATGATATTAATTCCAAAGCGTTTGGTTTAAGCAACTGGAAGGTTTGATTACCATCCCCTGAGATGGGATATGTTGTAGGAGAAGCAGGATTGGGGGGCAGTACTACCTATAAAAGGTCAGGTTTTTAATAGGTTAAAACTTTTAAGAACAGCTTTATTTTGTTATAATTGGCAAACTACAAACTTCACATAATTAAAATGCAATTTGATGGATTTTGATAGTATTACCTGTGGAACTTTCATCACAATTGAGGTAATGTACCAGTCCATTCCCCAAATTTCTTTTGTTTTGTTTTGGTAATCCTATCTTCCACCCCCAACCGGCTAAGTAACGAGTGATTGCCTTTCTGCTGTCAGGGTTTATTACTTCACCTTTTTTAGAATTTTATATAAATAATTATAAATATGTTCTCCTTTTCTTGTATGTTTTCACCCAGTGTGATTTTTTTTTTTGAGGGTCATCCATGTTGTATTTTGCATCAATAGTTCATTTCTTTTTTCCCCACCATTCATTACCTTATTTATTCCTCAAAAGCTAAATGCTTTGTAATTGTAAGATCAGATCTAAGCGGTAGTTGTTCCTTCACCTAGGAAGTGTTTTATATACCAGTGCATTGTTGGTTTTCTTTGGGTGGGAACATGGTGACCTTCCCTCTTTCTTGAATTTGAATTTTTCTTTCAAGTGAGTGAAAGTTTAGTATTGAGCGCTCCTGATGCTTGTATTTCTGTTCTTGTGATACTTAGGAAAGTGTTCTTCCAGTCCATCCAAGTTGTTACAAAAGATACAAAATTTCATCTTTCTTTATAACCAAATAGTATTCCATGGTATACCATGGTTTATTAATCCATTGGTGTGCTGAAGGGCATTTGAGCTGTTTTCACATCTTTGCAACTGTGCATTAGGCCTCTGTAAACATTAGAGTGCAAATGTCTTTTTGGTAAAATGACTTTTTTTCTTTTGGGTAGATACAGTAATGGAATTGCAGTATAAAATGGACAGTTCTACTTTTAGTTCTTTGAGGACTCTCCATACTTCTTTCCATAAAGGCTGTACTAACAATACTGCATGAATGTTTCCTTTTCTCCAGGCCTATGCGAGTATTTGCTGCTTTGGGACCTTGTGATTTGGGTCATTCTCACAGGGGTTAGGTAATAGCTTAAAGTGGTTTTTGATTTGCATTTCTGTGATGATTACCACTGAGCATTTTTTCATGTGTTTGTTGGTCATTCATCCTCATGAGAAAAGATTCTATTAATGTCTCTGGCCCAGTTTTTAATGGGATTGTTTGCTCTTTTTTGTTGATTGCTTGAGTTCTTTGTAGATTCTAGTTATTAGCCCTTTGTTGGCAGCATGTGAATATCTTCTTCCACTCTGTAGGTTGTCTCTTTGCTTTATTGATCCTGTCCTTAGCTGTAAAAAACTTTTTAACTTGATTAGGTCCCATTTATTTATTTTTACTGTTGCTGATTGACTTGGGGTTGTCTTCATCTATTCTTTCCCGTTAACTCATTAAGAGTTTTTCCCACACTTTGTTTTTATTGTCTCATGTATTAGACTTAAACCTCTTATCCATTGTGAGTTACTTTTCATAAGTGGTGGGAGGTGGGGGCTCCAGGTTTGGTACTAGCCAGTTTTCCCAGCAGCATTTGTTAAACAGGGATTCTTTTCCTCAATGAATCTTAATTGGTTTATCAAAGATCAGATGGTGATATGAGGCTGGTTTCATTTATAAGTTCTCTGCTCAGATCTATCTCTGTTTTTATGCCGGTACCATGATATTTTGATCACTGTAGACTTATAGTATGACCTGAAGGCTGGTAATGCGATGCCTTCAGATTTGTTCTTATTTCAGAGAATTGCATTGACTATTATTTTTGTTGTTGTTCCATATGAAACATAGAACTATTTTGTCAAGATCTTCAAAGTATAACATTAGAATTTTAATGTAGGTTGCATTAAATCTATAAATTATTTTGGGTGTTTTAGTACCGACACTTAAACAGTGTTGGTTCTTCCCAGCTATGAGCACGGTATATTCTTCCATCTATTAACATCCTCTGCTGTTGCTTTTTTCAGTGCTTCATAGTTCCTCTCTGTAGAGATCCTTCACTTCCTTCGTTAAGTGTATTCCAGGGTATTTCATTTTCATTTGATGGTCATGTGAAGGGTATTATATCTTTGATTTGATTTTTCAGCTTAACCTGCTCATCTCCTGCTGGATTTAATAGTCAGTCTCTTTAATTTTATCCATTGTAATGCTTCTGTTGTGATAACTCAGTGTGTTTCCCAGTGACTGATGATGTCGAACATCTTTGCAAGTACATATTTGTCCTCTGTATGTCATGTTTGCTCAGTGATTGTTCATAATATTTTGGTTATTGAACTTTGAGAGTTTCTTATATACTTTGGACACAAGTCCTTTATCTGGGTATATTATTTGCAGTGATATTCTTTCCTAGGCCATAGCTTGTTTTTTCATTCTCTTAAAATTGTATTGAATGAAGAGCAGAAGTTTTAAATTTATATCGTCTAGAACTATTTGTTGAAAGGACTGTCTTTTCTTCACTGAATTGCTTTTGTTTTTTGTTGAAAATCAATCTTTCATGTATGTGAAAATCGGCTTATGAACTTTCTATTCTGTTCATTAATCTGTTTGTCTCTTTTGATGCCAGGACCACATTGTTTTGATTATTGTAGCCATATATGATAAGTATTATAGTCAAGTAGTGTTAATTCTACAACTTATTCTTTTTCATAGTTTTTTTCTTTTCTTTCTTTCATTCTTTTTTTTTTTTTTTTTTTTTGAGAGAGTCTCACTATGTCGTCCTTGGTAGAGAGCTGTGGTTTCACAGCTCACAGCAACCTCTAACTCTTGGGCTTAAGCGATTTTCTTGCCTCAGCCTCCCATGTAGCTGGGATTACACGTGCCCACCACAACACCTGGCTATTTTTTTGTTGCAGTTGTCATTGTTGTTTTAGCTGGCCCAGGCCAGGTTTGAACCTGCCAACCTTGGTATATGTAGCCAGTGCCCTACCCAGTGAGCTACAAGTGCCGCCGATATTTTAACAATATTGATTCTTCAGACCTATGTACATGATACCCCTCTCCATTTATTTAACCTTTTCCTTATTTTTAAATTCTCAGTGTACAAATCCTTTATGTATTTTGTGAAATTTTTGCCTAAGTATTTCCTATGTTTGATAATACTATAAGTGATCTTTATATTTCAGTTTCTAATTGTAGTTACAGTGCTGGTACATAGAAATATGATTGATTTTCATATATTGCTCTTACTTTCCACAACCTTACTAAAAATCACTTACTAACTCTCTCTTTTTTTTTTTTTTTTTTTTTTGAGACAGAGCCTCAAGCTGTCCCCCTGGGTAGAGTGCCGTGGCATTACAGCTCACAGCAACCTCCAACTCCTGGGCTCAAGCGAGTCTCCTGCCTCCGCCTCCCAAGTAGCTGGGACT
>CAUYTI010090375.1:0-58892 GCA_963575145.1 Galago senegalensis
GATTTCATTAGTGCTGTGTGTGTAGCTTTATAAACTTTACCACGGGCTCGGCGCCTATAGCTCAACCGGCTAAGGTGCCAGCCACGTACACCTAAGGTGGCGGGTTCGAATCCCCAGCTTGGACCCGCCAAATAACAATGATGGCTGCAACAACAACAAAAAAAAGTAGCCGGGCGTTGTTGCAGGCGTCTGTGGTCCCAGCTACTTGGGAGGCAGAGGCAAGAGACTCGCTTGAGCCCAGGAGTTGGAGGTTGCTGTGAGCTGTAATGCCACGGCACTCTACCCAGGGGGACAGCTTGAGGCTCTGTCTCAAAAAAAAAAAAAGGGCTTATGTGGTAAAGGCCTGTCGGATCCATTCCTTGGGCTGCAGCCCCCCTCCTCTTTTCTTTCCCTCCGATCCCTTCCAGCCTTTCTGGCCCTGCAGAGTCAGTGCCACATTCTTAATCACTGTGTGAAGCCGTGGCCTCTGTAGTCTTCAAACAAAGTTCCTTCAAGTTAAGTCTTTTTCTTGCTTTTCCTCATCAGCATATAATATTGATGGGTAATTGTGTTAACAAAATCACTTTTTATTGTGAGAAAAAAGAAAAAAAAACACTTTTTATTCCAGGAATATGAGCCCTTTTAAAAATACCCAGCCCAGAACGAGGCATTGGGATGAAACAGCCGTCACATCACTCCCCCTTGAGCCAAATAATTAGGACTTTAAGCTACTTGCTATGCAGCCTTAGACTAATTGATACAAGCACAAAGTAACCATGAAAGGCCACACATTCTGTAGTTCTTTAATACAGTGTATCACTCACCTGGGCTACTTCCGTAAACCAATGAGAATTCTTTTTTTTGAGACAGTTTCACTCTGTCACCCTTGGTAGCGTGCCAGTGGCATCACAGCTCATAGCAACCTCAAATTCTTGGCTTCAAGTGATCCTCTTCCCTCAGCCTCCAGAGTAGCTAGAATTACAGGCACCCACCTGCCACAATGCCTGGCTAGTTTTTCTGTTTTTATCAGAGATGGGATTTTGCTCTTGCTCAGGCTGGTCTTGCTTTAACTCCTGAACTCAGGCAATCCACCTGCCTCAGCCTCCCAGAGGGCTGGGATCATAGGCCTGGGCCAATACGGCCTGTCTTTTGTTCTTTACCGTACTCTCCAAGGCAAACTAGAAGTGCGTCCCAGGTTGCAGGCATTAACCTTGACCCAGATAAATGCTCTATTAATTTTGACTCAGCTTCTTCTTTTTAGGGCACCATTTCTCATGCTGCGCGCAGGATTCAGAGTGGCCTGGCTAACTCTGAATCCCATGTGTTCTTCTGATTCTGAGAGAAATCGCTGAATGTAAATCACTGATCAGTCCTACTGAAAATCTGGACCTATCCCACTTTTTGGTTGAAGTTCTAGACTTTATTTGGCTCTTTTTAAACCCTCCATTTCCAGAAGAAAGGCTACGAGATTTGGATTGTAGGAAAAAACTAAACAGCAAATCAGGTGCAGTGGCTCATGCCTGTAATCATATCATTCTGCCAGGCTGAGGTGGGTGGAACCCTTGAGCTCCGGAGTTTGAACCCAGCCGGAACAAGAGCAAGAAACCATGTCTACTAAAAATAGAAATAATTACCTGGGCACTGTGGTGAGTGCCTGTAGTCTCAGCTACTAGGAGGCTAAGGCAGGAGAATCCCTTGAACCCAGGAGCTTGAGGTTGCTGTGAACTGGGCTGACACCTTGGCACTCTAGCCTGGACAACAGAGTGACAGTCTGTCCTACTCTCCTGCCCCAACCCAAAACTAAAACAACAGTAACAACAAAACAAACCCCTGCCTTTTTGGACTCCCCCTCCTACAGGACAGAAAGTTTGGATCACAAAGGGGAAAAGAGCTTTCCAAAGAATGTCTGGCTGGTCTTCCTCTGACCCATGGTAGTAAGGTCTGGTGAAAGTGTTGGCACTTAGGTAGGCACAGCTAGTTTCCTTTCAATAGCACACTTCGGCTCGGCGCCTGTGGCTCAAGCGGCTAAGGCGCCAGCCACATACACCTAAGGTGACGGGTTCAAATCCAGCCCGGGCCTGCCAAACAACAATGATGGCTGCAACCAAAAAATGGCCGAGCGTTGTGGCGGGCGCCTGTAGTCCCAGCTACTTGGGAGGCTGAGGCAGGAGACTCGCTTGAGTCCAGGAGTTGGAGGTTGTTATGAGCTGTGATGCCATGGCACTTTACCCAGGGGGATAGCTTGAGGCTCTTGTCTCAAAAAAAAAAAAAAATAAATAAAAAATAGTACGCTTCTAAGATTGCAGCTGTCTTTTGCTTCCTGAAAAGTGCGAGGGTGAATTTTCTCCTCCTGAATCAAAGAGGTGATTTGCTTTCTCTGACTTTTGGGGAGTACTCCAGGTGACTGGAGACTATGGCCCACGATAGGAAATCTCCTCATAGGGCATTCCATACCAAAGGAAGGTTTCAGGGACTGCCTTTTAATTCTCTGGATGGGAATATGAGGATCTGGTCCCAGACACCCTGAGCACTGTAGGGCACCTGCAGTTAGAGACAGTCTGAGATGTGTTACCGTGTGAGTGATGGGTCTTGGTTGATGCCCAGAGGAGCGACACTCCCGAGCAGCACTTCCCCCAAAACACATTCCTAAACCATGGTCACTGTGGAGAAGTTCCTGAATTGTGGACAATGGAGCCTCAAAATCTGAATGGTATTTTTAGAAACACCAGCTGGAGCGTTATTTATAACACTTATGAGCCACCCTCTTGTAGCCGTCTAGGAAAGTGGACCCGCCTAACCTGGGATAGTCGCAGCAGCAATGGCCCAAATGGGGATGTTTTAAAATGCCAAAAAGTAATTGATCTGTGCACACAGTTAGAGACAGGCTGGTGTTCCAGCCAGATAAATGGAATGTGAGGTGTACTTTCCATAGCTTCTAAAAGAAATTCTGTGAAAATTGTGTCTGTTCAGGACGTTAGTAAAAAAACGTCTGAAATGATTTCTGAATGTAAGAGAGACGAAGAGACTTCTCTCCTTTCACCTCCTCCCACATTGCGCCTTTTGGGACACCTTCTCCTGACATTCCTCTCCTGTACTAGCACCTCCTGAGGAAACCCCCAAGTCTTTCCCAAAATGTAGATTAGAGGAAAATTTAGCAGTGCATTCAAAATTTAGCAGTGCTAGGTGAACTGACACTTGATTATGTTAAAGGGTTTGAAGAAATTGAAAAAAACCTTTCAACAATATTCCAAAATGGCTGGCGTTTGCCTCTAAGATCACCAGAATGTCTCGTCTGTAAATTCTACTTTGCTCAGTTGCTAAAATGAGGTCTTGGTTACTTTAGTCAGAAGGCAAACATATGAATCCACAAATTAGTAAGCTTGTCAGGTCAACTTTTTAAAACTCTTCAGGGGAAAAAAGAAACACCAAGGCATTAAAGATTATAAATTTGCAGCTGCAACAACTAATTAGTCAGAGCAAGCCTTGTCAGAAAAGATAGATGCCTCCTTCTAATGATCAAAAAGCTGTTTGCTTTTCCTGCAAAAGCCTGGCCAGTTCAGAAAGATTGTACAAACATAAACAACAGCAGGTTCAGAAAAGGGACAGAACCCCACAAAATGAATGGGGTTTTTCTTTTTTTTTTTTTTTGAGACAGAGCCTCAAACTATCCCCCTGGGTAGAGTGCCCTGGCATCACAGCTTACAGCAACCTCCAACTCCTGGGCTCAAGTGAGTCTCCTGCCTCAGCCTCCCAAGTAGCTGGGACCACCGGCACCCGCCACAATGCTTGGCTATTTTTGCTATTTCTTTTTTTTTTTGGTTGCAGCCATCATTGTTGTTTGGCGGCCCGGGCTGGATTCCAACCCGCCACCTTAGGTGTATGTGGCTGGCGCCTTAGCCACTTGAGCCACAGGCGCCGAGCCATGAATGGGGTTTTTCCAAGGACCAAAAAGATGTTTTCCCATTTCTCCTGTCTAATGCCTTAGGAGAAAATTTTCACAAATAGAGAGCAAATAGGAGCCCTCAGGGACACTGGAGTGACTCTTTCTGTCCTCAGTCTTACCACCTGGACTGTCTTCTCCAGAATAATGAAAACATACAAACAGGGCAGATATCTGTCAACCTATGACTGTATAGAAGTCCAGAAGCTTAGAATTCGAGGTAAGCTCGCTCAGTACCATTATTGCGTTCTCTAGTTTCCTCAGCTCCTATAAATCTCTTAGAGAGAGATTTTTTTATTTTTCTTTTTTGATTTTCCCAATGCACACATTTCCTTCTACCAAAAGCAGGGATGGGGGAGGGCATGTCTAAATTCTGAACAGAAGGAGCAAACAGAACAACTACAGAATGAGAATGAAACTCCTGAGATTATAAAAATACAATCAAACAAGTTTTTTCTAAATCAAGACTACCAAATGACACCCATGACTTACAAGCTTTGCCAGGTTGCTTATGATTCCAATCGTCCACTGACACTGATAAAATGTATTTAGCCACCCCCAATGAAGTGGAAGTAAACCCAATATCAGACAATAGCCTTTAAATGCCCTGCTGGACTTAGAGACGTAATAATTCTTATTAAGTCCTTGACATGTTATAACATCCGGGGAATTAACTAGGCAGCATTTCAGTTCAGATTAGATCTGAAATAAGAGTTAAAATTCTTTAGATCATCATAAAATTTATTTTCTCAGTGAATACTTTAGCTCAGGAGAAAAAAAATACATATTTTTAAGAGCTTTATGATCAGAAGTCAGATTAATCTCATGACAAAAGTCTTTTCTATCTTTTCTGCTTTTGGATTTTGTTTCTGAAAAAAAAATTTTTTTTTTCAGCCAACTGAAGCTCTTTTTAATTATGTGCTCAGTCCTTCTGTTCCTTTTCTTCCCTGTTGGCATAATTTTTGCAAAGGATAGTGTAAAACTTCAGTGGCCTTTTGAAAGCTTAAATTCCTTGTTGTTTGAGATGCAAATTTCCTACTTTGTTATCTAAAACTCATAAGGATTCAGCCACGTGAAAAAAGTTTAACTGGTTCCATTTACAAAGTTTGAGTCCAACTGATCTTTTAAACTAGTGAATTTACCTGTCCAATGGACAAATTTTTAAAATAAAAACTATAAAATCAGTGTTTATATTTTTGTATCTGTGTACATGTCTGTGTATTTTCCCTGTGATACTAGATTGCCTTATAAATAAATATAGTGTTCATAATATTTTTCAAGTTCTTATGACTTTAGAAAACTATGGTAAATGACACTAGTTTTAAAATTGTTAGTAAAATAAAATGGGAATGGCTTCAGAATTTTCAATTAGATGTAATTTAGACTTTTTTCCTGGTCTACTGGTCAGATTTATGCAGCCTCTGAAACATGATTCAAGGTTCTCAAACTGCTGCTTCTGGGATATATTTGAGACTTGCTTGATTTGTGGGCTAAAACCACAAGGGTAGATTCGGGGCTCCCTGGAACCCTTGCATATATCTTACTGTGAGCTTGTTTTTTGGCTGTGTGGCTCTAGATTCTGGGCTCTTGACAAGTGGCCCTGGTGAAGTCTGGGACATGTCCTCAGCACCGGAAGCACCAGCTGCAAGGTTGAGTGAGTATAATATGGCCACATCTATCCTTGACCATCTTTACTTGGCCATGCTAGGAGGGGTTAGGTCCTCCGGGCTTTACCTTCACAGCTCTGTATTCTGTCCAGCTGGTGTGTAAATTCAGGGCCCAGACAAACTTACCCCTCCAGTGTCGTCCTTGGGTGCCATGTGGGCACTTGGGACCCAGGATGATGAGGAAGACATTAGAAAGGGGACTTGTGTCATAGTTTCAAATATTTATCTTTTTTTGGGGGGGGGGGATAGAGCCTCAAGCTGTTGCCCTGGGTAGAGTGATGTGGCATCACAGCTCACAGCAACCTCCAACTCCTGGGTTCAAGCGATTCTCCTACCTCTGCTTCCCAAGTAGCTGGGACTACAGGCACCCACCACAACGCCTGGCCATTTTTTGGTTTCAGCCATCATTGTTGTTTGGTGGGCCTGGGCTGGGGATTCAAACCTGTCAGCTCAGGTGTATGTAGCTTGAGCCACAGGCACCGAGCCTCAAGCATTTAAGTCTTTTAATAAATAAAAATATTGAAGAAACATTTCTTTCTAAAAAAATTATAAAATGGTTTTTAATCAATAAATTAAGACATAAGACAGTTCAAAATTATTTACTTCCTAAGGTTTTCACTGAAAATAAGGATTACTGATATTTAACATTGTAGTTAATATATGTAATTAAAACTATTACGTATAAGAGAGACACTTCCGTATGCAATTGTATAAGAAAAGGAGGATGTGTTTTTGATAAATGATGTTATAAAGATGACTTAAGGATGTGTTTTTTGCTAAAAGGTAGTTTTATCTAGTTTAGAGGTTATTTAAAGTTTGTTTCAAAATGAAGAAAAAAGGTTATAGGTAAAATTAAGTGGAAGTTTGAAAAAATAGCATATATTGGTAAGAAGTTATAAAAGTTTTATAGAAATCTTGCCTTATGCGGTCAAAACTAACTGAGAGTGGATGGATTTTTTAAAGTTAGATTTTGTTCACATTAGTTCAGACATTAAAATACACTGATATGGGGGAGAATTTAGTTTTATCTTTTAAACAAGATTTTCAAGTAGTATTAGTAAGAGATACTATAAGATTTTTGTTGACCTTATAAGTAAAGTACAAAAAGAAAGGAGAAAATAAGGAAAAGAGAGGGGGATAAAGATTCTATTGATTTCATTCTGTCTTTATTGGGTCTTCTGGTTGTTTGGGAAACTGAACCTTCTCTCTATCAAAGAGTAAAAGTTTTTGCTTTTTGAAATCTTTGAATGATCACTTTGGCCAAATGATTACATAGTATTTTACCATGACCTGTGATACTTTTTAATATCAAGTATTTTGAACCTTTGATATTTGATGAAGCTTCCAAAATCAAACTTCGAATTTTATTTTATTTTATTTTATTTTAGAGACAGAGCCTCAAGCTGTTCCCCTGGGTAGAGTGCCGTGGCATTACAGCTCACAGGAACCTTCAACTCCTGGGCTCAAGCAAGTCTCCTGCCTCCGCCTCCCAAGTAGCTGGGACCACAGGCACCTGCCACAACACTTGGCTATTTTTTGGTTGCAGCTGCCATTGTTGTTTGGCGGGTCCGGGCTGGATTTGAACCCGCCACCTTAGGTGTACGTGGCTGGCGCCTTAGCCAGTTGAGCTATAGGCGCTGAGTCAAACTTCGAATTTTAAAACTAAGTTTTTTTTGACCTCAAACCACCTTTTGGACTTTGGTATGTTAAATAACATGGAAAGCATTGTTAAATAAGACATGCCATTTAACTTTCTTTGAGTTATATTTGTGTAAATGTGTTATTAATATGTGCTCCAAAATTATATGATATTTCCAAATTCTGATATGCCTTAGTACATGTCATCAGTAATAATTATGATTATTATGTTAAATGCTGGGTGGAGATTTCTCACGGGGAGAGGAGGAGGGCTTGGCTGCAGGTGTGAGCTGGCTCCTGGAATCGTATGAAAGCAAGAAACAACTACTACTCGGGGCGGCAGTAGCAGCAAAATGTCTTTATTCTTGACATTTTTTTAGTAAACTAATCATGTACACCACATTGATCAATAATCCTAACATCCTCTTTTCTTATCTTAAACTATAGAAAAGACAGAAAGTCCGGGAAAGTAAGATAACCATCTTGACACTAGCCTCAGGCTATTCCTCTCTAAAGACCTAAAACAGCCCTACATTATCTGACTTCCATTGTCAAAGTTAAAGGTCAGGATAAACAGGGGAGTAAAACTTTTTTTCTTCCATGTACTCAGTTAAGTTTCCGAGAAACAGGCTTAATGACTCTGTTTTCCCGTGGCTTTGGAGGTCCCCCACTATTGTGATGGCGTGTTCCTTCACTCACATCAACCTTTGAGTCATGTCCCCTGCACAGATGGTCCATCTCAACCCTTATCTGGCAGGCCGACTGACCACCTGGTCATGTTTCCATGTAGTGGGGTGTTAAGCCTTACCTGCAGGCCCCTGCCATGCTTTCCTAGGTCGCTAGGCCTCGACAAAGACACACAATACTCACAAGTCTTTTCGCTCAGTTTCTGGAAATAAAAGAGCACATTTCATTTAGTTAGTTTTATGTGGGAATTCATCCCATATTAAATTATTGTATGCCAAGCAAACAACCAAATTTCTTTGTCACTCATGTCTTTAACCACAGCTACTCTATCTAAGTCTTTTGTCATCCACAGTTATTGTTTGATTCTTCTCATAAAGTGGCTTTCAATCACCTACCATCCAAAATTTCCCTTCCCATCCCTTCCCCTCCCTCCCTCCCTTCCTTTCTTTCCTCTCAGTCTCTTGCCTAGGCTAGAGTGCAGTGGGGTCTAGTTGCTCACTGCAACCTCCAACTTCTGGGCTCAAGTGATTCTCCTCCATCAGCCTCCTGAGTAGCTGTGGCTGTAGGTGTGCATCACTGTGCCTGGCTAATTTTTCTGTCTTTGGTAACAAAAGTATCTCACTCTTGCTCAGGCTGGTCTTGAACTCCCAATCTGAAGCAATCTTCCAAGTTGGCCTCTCAAAGTGCTAGGATTACAGGTGTGAACCACTACACCTCTCCCCAAACTTGCCTTCCATTATTCTCTTTCTCTATTTTTTTTAGAGGCAGGATCTCAGTTTGTTGCCATCATAGCTCACTGCAGCCTCCAAATCCTGAGCTCAAGTGATCCTCCTGCTTCAACCTCCCAAGTGGCTGTGAGCACAGGTGTGCACCTCCATACTTTTCCCCCTATTTTTTGGTAGATACAGAGTCTCATTGTGTCAGTAATGCTGATCTCAAAGTCTTGGCCTCAAGCGGTCCTCCCACCTCAGCCTCCCAAAGTGTTGGGATTACGGCATCAGCCACCATGCCTCCCTGACAAGTACTTATGCATACAGGTTTTTGATAACTTTGGAGATCATACCATAACAAGGTAAAAACTTCCAAGACTGAGGAAATGGAAAAGCTGATGCATTTATTGAGAGTTGCTAACCCAACAGCAAGTAAAACAAAAGTTAATTACACGAGACTGGACTGATAGAGGACCGAAATGCTTCTTAGGACTTTGTGTTTATTTGAAACATTGCTCATTCTTTTTGTTTTCTTTTTTAGAGTCAAGAAAGTCCTTTTCTTTCTGAGCTATTTATGTCTTATGTCAATTGAGTCAAGTAGACTTTTGTGAGCAAAACTGAAATATTTACCTTGCCCTCTACTCGATTTTTCCAGAATTCAGAAATTATTCATGAGTATTCTTATTTTATGACAATATGATTTTTTTTTTTACAATAGGATTATTTGCATAAGTTCTGTAAAAATCTGTGTTCTTCTGTAACAGGACGTAATTGGAGACATTGTTACCAAAGCTTTGACTAGAATGTCATATTTTCAGAGATGACCAGACTGCTTCAGGAATTGAAGTCAACTTTACAGAGCTGATATAAAGCTCCTTAGAAAGACCGACGGATTCCCTCTCTCCGTGGTTTCTTTATAATGTTTCTGGACCGTGGTAAGGAAAGAATGTGACTTTCTGGCAGATCTAGGAACTTCAACATACTTTGGGACCTTGAAAAGAGGAATTCACCCAAATCATATAGGTAATTCAGGTCAAATGTGGTGATAATTCCTTGGCTTGGTTTCCTAGTCTAGAGGCTTTTAATACTTTATTCCAAAATTTCTTACAAAACTTTCAGCAAAGACAACTTAAAAAAAAAACAAACAACCTATATGGCCAATCACCATTCTTCCTTCACTTTATGCAAATAATCAGGGCAAGCATAAGAAGACTAAAACTCATTTTACAAATAAATTAACCTTACTATGACTTATCTTTGGTAGAAAAGGAGGACTTGGAGAGACAAGTTATGTTCCAGAAGAAAACTATGGTCCCATTTTATTAGATTTTAGCCCTGAGCATTGTTTTTGAGTTTTATTATCTTCCTACGCTTTGCGCTAAACTCAGAATTATTTCCCAGCTATAATAAGTGTCTAAAAAAAACCCTGGATTTAATTTTCTTTATGATGTTTTTAGGCAGCCTTCTAATAGATTAAAGGCCTTTTATTTGTTGTGGTTGTGGCATACAAATTACTCTTTTTATTATAATCTTTATGTGCTACTTTTTCCAAGAATACTAAAATTATGGAATTCCAAAGACTAGAGATGATTCTACAGGTGACAGCAGCTACATAAATCAATGACCTGACTGAAGTCTTATTTTTTAGAAAGCTGTGATGCAGTCCCAATGCAGGTTTTGGGCGCTTTTAAAATCCTTCACTGAGATGTCTCCTTGTTCCTGCCCCAGTGTGGAACGGGACTGCTGGGGAATGAGGCTTCCTGGAGATGAGGAGCACCTGGACAGTCAAATTTTCATCATCAGTGCTTTCAAGAAGAGAGATTTTTGGTCAAAATGGAGAAATGTGAAAAAAAAGAAGGAAAGAAACTTTTCCTATGAGACCCTTTGAAATTATCAGGCCATTGGGAGGGATTAAGGAAGCAGGAGTCACATCACGACCCCCTTGAATACCTCTTGAAGCCACCTGCTGTGCTGACTCTAGACCCACCGATGCACCAAGTCGCCACCAAGTCGCCACACGCCTTGCAGTTCAACAATGTGTCACTAGCTCATGTTCTTTCTGTAAACCAATGAGAATTCTTGCAGAACGACTTTTGCAATCCCCTCCTCCCCTGATATATATGTTTTATACATTGTATACATTTGAGCCTCTCTTTGGTTCTCCAGAGCACTCTCTCAGGCTGCAATCATCAACCTTGGCTCACACAAACGCTTATATTAATTTTGCCTTAGCTTCGTTTTTCTAGGTCAACATTATATACAGTCTTCAGAGAAGCAGGTCCCTAGATAGGATTAGTTACACAGAAGATTTATTGAGGAAATTCTTTGGAGGATAAAGAAGGGAAGAGGACAAGAAGGTAAAGAGAGTTTTCTGACCTTAATCCAAGTCTGCAATCTGTGAAAGGATAGAGAAATCTTTATTTATAGGCTCTACCTGAGAAGTTTTTCCCGTGTTGATAGAAATTTCGTGAATGAAAGTTGCTGCCTGATGGAACAGGTGCTACGTTGAGCAGGAATGAGACAGAACTGGCACCTCTGATGCTCCATATTGGTTGCAGAACCGGATATGGATATGAATGTGGCTTCAGAGTTTACAGGAAACAGCTCTGGGAAGTCATCCTCTCTGCTCTTTTCAACACACTCTCTTTTTTTTTGCACAGATGGGGTCTTGCTGTTGCTCAGGCCATCTGCCTGCCTCAGCCTCTCAGAGTGGGAGGATTACACGTGTGAGCCAAAGCAGCCTGGCTCTTCAGAGACTTTCAGGGCCAGGTGCAGTGGCTCACACCTGTAATCCAGCACTCTGGGAGGCCGAGGTGGGTGGATCGCTTGAGGTCAGGAGTTTGAGATCAGCCTGAGCAAGAGGGAGACCTTGTCACAAGACTCTCCTATAAAGGTGTGTGCATTGGATACTTTTTTCTCCATTCTCATGATACTTTGCTCAGAAGAACATTCTCCAGCTCCATCCATGTGAACATGAAGGATGTAAAGTCTCCATCCTTCTTAATGGCTGCATAGTATTCCATGATGTACATATACCACAGTCTTTTAGCTTTTATATTTTTAATTCACAGGCTTCAAGTTCTGCAAGAGCACACTTCGAAAACTCCCTGAAGGTTCATATGCTGCTCCAGCCAGAGCTCTTTTCATTTGTGTTGTTATTTCCCAGATAAATCAAACTAAATTTTGTACTCTTTTCTCATAATGAGTTCAAAAGAATGTCTCTCCTGTAAAAGTTTCTCCCCTTAAGGAAAAAGCCAACCACTTAAAATGCTTATGTGATATTCAAGCATTATATTGTCCTTTTAGTCACTAAACCATATCAATTTAAACAAATGTGGTATATATAGCCAGGCGTTGTGCTAGGTGCCTATAGTCCCAGCTACTTGGGAGGCTGAGGCAGGAGAATCACCTAAGCCCAGGAGTTGGAGATTGCTGTGAGCTGTGACTCCACAGCATTCTACCAAGGGCAATAAAGTGAGACTCTGTCTCTAAAAAAAAAAAAAAAAATGCGGTATATAATGATTTTTAGACCCCAAGAATAGAAGAAAACTGGCTCAACTTTGCATGTTTAATTAACTTCTGTGGTAAAGCAAATTAAACTGATTTTATGACACATAATACTTTATGTATATTTTAGCTATAATTCTGTTTAGTGGACACAAGATAGAAAACAAGTTATTTCCCTTTTACTGTGTCTATTTCTATATAACAGCATCACTGTCTAATTATTCAGCTTACAGTTAAGCTTTTTTATTTCCAAGTAATTTATAATTTAGGTTAATCAAATCACTGAAAAATTACTAAACAGTTAAAACAAAAATTATATGTTTCTTAGCCAAAAATTTCATAACTCTTGTATAAATGATGTTGTATTTCTAATGACACTATACAAAATTATATGTGCTTCCTAATGTTTTTGCCATCGATGTTGACTTTTCTGGTCATATACAAGTATTTTTATTAGCATCTGCTAGTAAGAGAGTTATAACACAATCCGATTCCATTGTTAGATTTTTATACAGAGAAACATTATTTTCAGCCCAATTATAAACATTACAGACTTCTAAAAATACTCTCAGAGGTTGTTTTTAAATTTTGTGATGCAGTAACATCTAATTTTGAATGTTACACTAAAGTAATCCCTTTATAATCTACTGATACTATGGACCAACAGAAATTTTCACATTTACTTCTGATTTGTTATGAATATTTTCTCAATTTGTTATAATTTTGGGACAGAGTCTTACTCTCTTGCCTGGCCTAAGAGTACAGTGGTATCATCCGTCATAGCTTACTGCTGCCACATCATACATCTGGGCTCTAGTGATACTTCCACTTCTCGAGAAACTGAGACTATAGACATATGCGACCATGCTTAGATATTTAAAAAAAAAAAAATTAGAAACAGGGTCTTACTGTGTTGCCCCAACTGATCTCTTACCCATGGCCTTGAACTATCCTTCTACTTCAGCCTTTGAAAGGACTAAGATTACAGGCATAAGCAACAGCCTTTTCATGACATTTTGATGTTATTTCCATATAAGTTATATACTATACAAACTTAAAAGTGAAGTATACTATCATTATGACCTTTGTTTAATTATTTTCTAGAATGTCTGAATGCAGGAAGACTATATGTCATTATGGAACTTTATCTATTTGGATATGTCATTAATCGTAGCTTAAATTTTTTAAAGCTAGAACAGACATTAAAAATATGTTCTTGCAAAACTCCTTTAATTAATAAGTTATAAAATTGTTCTTTGTTTTCATGAAAAAAGGAATTTTTTAAATGAAAAGAAAACTATGCCTCAAACACATAAAATAACATGTTTATTTTTGTTTATTAACATATGAATTATTTTCTTTCTGGCTGTATATTTCCTATAAAATATTCTTTTACAGTTACTGTTCTTGAAGCATAAGGACAGTGTTTATTACAACACCATAGTACCTGCTTTGAGATATTTTGAGATTTATTTTTCTGAGCTGGAACAGGTATTGGAAAAACATCTGCTAAGCCAAGGTGTTTTCATCTTATTCTAAAACATGCTTTTATTTTAACTCTTGGAGAAAGTTAGCATTTAGGTATTCCATCTTGGAAAAAGTATTCACAATTTCTTCTTATATATAGTAGAATTGAAAGTTGGACCAATTGTAAGTATAAAAAAAAAAAACTTTCAGTCAAATCTTTCATTTGTGTCATAAACCAGGATGAAGGATTTGGGGAAATAATTTAGTCTATTTGGAACCTAGTCTATTTGAAAAAGTCAGAGCATTAGACTAGGTAACCATAAAAGAATACTTTTCACATAAAAATTTCATAAAAATAAGGAAATGGGAAAATGACCATGTTTCTTAAAACTTTTTAGCATAGAATATATTTGGAGCATTTAAAAACAATGCACTTTTTCATAAAATAGGGTTATTTGTAAAGAAGAATGATAAAGAATTACAAAATTCTTAATTATCCTGCCAGGATATACCTTGATGTGGGTCTAAATTGAAATAAAATAAAATAAAATAGTAAAGTCTACAAGAAAAAAAGAGAGAGAGAGAGAAAAGCCAGCAAGAACAGCTGGCTGCTATTAAAGGCTAATGAACCACATTCTCTCAAACAGATGTTTCACATTACTGATACTTGACTGCTTTAGTCACTTAACAGACACACACACTTTTATAGCTTTTAATATTGATTTATAATGCAATGAAGTGTACATCCCCAAGTCCTTAAAATAATAAAAATAGATTGTTAAAAGAGGCATCGTATGCTAAAGATCATTAATGTGAGACTTAAAAGATTCTGAAAGAGAGTAAGGGAGGTATGCTTAACTACACTTTTTCAGAAATGATTTATCATCTTGCATTAGAAATTAAAATACGTTGACTACAAAGTTGAACTTTGTCATTATGATGTTAAGGAGGGTGATAATTGCATACAACTCCCTTTAACCAAATCTTTCCACTCCAACTCCCCAAAAGAAGCTTTGGTGCAAGGCCTTCAGATTTGAACTATTGTTGAGTGCCTCTTAAATTGGCTTAAATCCAATGGATGAAGTGTGAAAAATGCAGTATACCCCAGAGATTAGAGCCTGGCTTCTGAAGTTGAATTGCCTCAGTTAAAATACCAAATCGGCCATGTTCCCTGTGAGTTTGATCAAGTTACTTTACTTGTTCTTTGTCACAGTTTTTATATTAGCAAAATTACAATAATAATGGCAGGGCGGCACCTGTGGCTCAGTGGGTAGGGCGCTGGCCCCATATACCCAGGGTGGTGGGTTCAATCCTGGCCCTAGCCAAATTGCAACAACAAAAAAAATAGCCGGGCATTGTGGCAGGCGCCTGTAGTTCCAGCTCATCGGGAGGCTGAGGCAAGAGAATCGCCTAAGACCAGAAGTTGGAGGTTGCTGTGAGCTGTGTGATGCCACAGCACTCTACCAAGGGTGACAAAGTGAGACTCTGTCTCTACAAAAAAAAAAAAGAAGAAGAAGAAGAAGATGAAGAATGGCAAATTCAGAAGTTTTTGTGAGATTAACATGAGTTAGTTATGCAAAATATTTTAAACAGTAACTGACACATGATTATTACTGAATATGAATTTTTATCCTAAGTGCTCATCAGGCAACTGAAGATGCCATGGGAGAAATTGTCATAGGCCAGTCCTACAAATCCTGGGGGTCAAGTCCTGGTTTGCAATGAGGTCCCATGAGGCCAACATAAAGGGCCAGGTTCTGAACACAAACTTAGTAACAGAAAGGCTGTTCTACCTGATGAGTTTCAGATTTAATTTCCCCATCTCTCCCTTTTAGGGATAAAAAGGGATTTATCACTTGACAATTTAGTGGACTCTTATGGGCCGGAAGGAGAATGTTAAAGATGATCTAATTTTTATATGATCTCATATTTCCATTTTACATCTGTACAAAGTATGCTTATCATTAATGGTACGTTCGAATAGCCAATTACTATCTTCTTTTAAGAACATAGTAGGATTTTACTTCTTGGGCTTGTATTTAATTCTGGAAAGTAAGTTGAAATATGAGTATTTTTTTAATTTCTAAATTAACAGATTCAATTGTATGTATTTATCACATCTGATGTGATGTTTTGAAGTATTTCTACAATGTGGAATAACTAAATTTAGCTAATTATCATAGGCATCGCCTCATATAGTTATTTTTTTAAAAGAACACTTTATGCTTCCTCTTTTAGTGATTTTTAAGAACACAGTATTTTAATGACAGTCACCATGTGGTACAATGAATTTCTTTTTCTTTTTCTTTTTTTCAGTTTTTGGCCAGGGCTGGGTTTGAACCCACCACCTCTAGTATGTGGGGCCAGCGCCCTACTCCTTTGAGCCACAGGTGCCACCCAATAAATTTCTTAAATTTGATTCTCCTGTCTAAGTGAAATTTAAAACAGATAATACAATTTTTGTAATGCTCTCATTTCAAAATAAGTGAAGTAGTATAGGGTTCCTACCTGATAAGTATATATATGCCAAGAGTTGGTATTTTATTATAGAGAAAGAAGCATAATTTATTAATGACATTTTTCTAGAAACCAGTGTTGAAATAATTAGCAAGAAGTGTTTTGTTATAATGTAATTATTTTACTATTTAAACCCATTTATTATGAAACTATAGAGTTTGTATCAAATTTTGAGAATAATCAGGAAATAAAGGGGAGTCACGTTAGCAAATTCAAACTGAGTAGGAGAGTTCAAGAACTTGCATAATATTAAGACTGATCTTCTCTGTATCTGGGTTACCCAGACTAGATCATTTTTATTAAATGTGAATTTATTTAATTATGAAACATTTAATTCATACTTACTACCTTCCAGGTATCGTTTTAAGTTCTTTTATAGACATTGAGTCGTTTAATTCTCACAATAACTCTGTATCATAGGTGTTATCATTATCCTCCTTTTACATGTGAGGAAAGGGGGGTGGCAGCAGACGAGGTAACACGCACTGGGTCATGCAGCCAGCAAGTGGCAGAGCCAGAGTTCAGACCCTCAGAGTTTAGTGCCTATGTTCCTATTCTTTTTGTTTTTTTATTAATAGTCTAATATTTTCTCTTTATGTATTGAGAACTATACCAAGTATCATAATTTTTGTTTCAACTATCAATTATAATTTAAAAACCTCCAGACAAGGGACTATAGATAAATCTATTTCACCATATTATTTTCTCCAATTCAAATTTCCTTTATTATTTCTTACAGCATAATTGTGTACATGAATGCAATCATGGGGTACAGTGTGCTGTTTTCATATACATTTTGAAATACTCTCATCAAACTGGTCAAAATAGCCTTCATGTCATTTTCCTAGTTATTGACTTAAGACATTCATACTCTGCTTTTAGAAAGATTCACTTGTACCCTTGTAGGATAAACTATAGAGGTGACCCCACCAATCACCTATGTTCCTGTTCTTTACCTGCACACTATGCTGCCATATTTGAGCATTTTCTCTCCACTATTCATCTACAATTACTTAATATTCTTTTAACACAGATGATTAAATGATTGCTCAAGTTAAAGTCTGTAATTCAGTGTTCAATTTGGCCTATACTTTCAGTGATCAATTCTGGCCTCAGCATTCAAATCCTTGTCATTATCATCATAATGATTATGATACCTTAGTAAGTGAGTTTCACTTCCTTACATTTAACTACAAGTTTGAAAACATTCGCTGGTTATCAAGCGAATAATCATGGAAATTACTTTGACTTTATCATCACCACTTTGGACATTTTGTAAAATCATAGATGAAACTCAAATAGGGAAACAGCTATGCGCATACTCCAAAAGAGCTGATAGTTCAAAAGTGACTTATGTTAGATGCTGGAAAGCATTATGTGATTACATAGCACAAACTTTGTTTTCTTGAGTGCTCTATTTGCCAGGCTTACCCTAAAAATTACACCACTACTCACCTTAGCAACAGCTGATAGGAAGAGAAAGTTATTTTTCCTAATGTGGAATTTGGTTTAACAATGAAAATTGACATTAATTTTAAAAAAGCCTTAATGGGATTAATCCAGAGCATAAACTTTCAGTTGCTAAAGAATTATCTCTCTGATTTCATTGTTCACTAGTTTCTGGCAAGGCTTAAATCACTGAATTTTGACAACTAATCATCTAATTTACCAATCTTAACGTGACTACTAATACTCAAAAACCATGGAGAAATGAAAATAATGAGAGTAAACAGAAAGACAGACAGGCCAAAACTTCAAAAGTTACACATAATTAATTCATTTACTGACTTTTTTATTTCTTTCTAAAGATTATTTCCTGTCTACCTTATCTTATCAATGACAGCATTCGAATATTAATATTACAACTCACACAGTAAAAATAAAATTAATTTTACAAATGAAGCTACTTTTTGACAATGTTGGCTATATCGATGCAGAGTAAAATTATTAAATGCTTAAAGATAAAATATAGTTTATTACCTGCCAATAACTTTAAAGAATCCAGTGTTATTGAGTTTCTCCCTTCACTACCCCATTCCTCACCTCAGGATATTCAGGATATTAAGCATTGCTGGTTTTATCAGGCAGTCAAACACAAATTCAATTGATTGGAAAATCACTAATAATAAAATCAATGAATTTTAACTTTATATAAACTACTGAACAAATACTCCACTGACAATGATGTCAAGGGGAATGCTGTGCTAAGCATTGTATAGAAAGGTCATATCAGAGAAATAACAAGAAATTCTGTGTTTATAAAGCAAATCTGAAGAGTATCCTCTCAACAGGTTACTTTAGTGCCTGTTTTTCTTCTGTCTCTTCAACTCAATCCATTCTGTATAATAGAATTTATTATAATATCATTATTAAAACATCATTTTCTTCATGGTATTACTATTCTTGGGATTACAGTAAAACCTCCATAGCTGAACACCTCCGTACGTTGGCCACCTCCTTCAATGGACCTAATTTTCATAGACTGGACATGCACCAGGTTAGCTACCTCTGTATGTTGAGCAGTTTGCTACAGTTTGGGTGATCAACTTACAGAAGTTCTACTGGATAAACTAACTCTTGCATTACAAATATAGATGACAATATAAAAGACATCCATGCATCTAACACTTAACTTAAAAAATAATTACTAACAAAATACAAGCCCCTAGATAGTAGTCCCATCTCCAATGTCATTCTCTAACATTGCAAAGGTCATCATTTCTGAATTTGTCATACGCCATTCCATGTAGTTTTCTACACTGGCCATATGTGTGTAATTTTGCAATTAATATAGAGGATTTTTTGCACATTGACATATTATGAGAGGGCAGCACATTGTATTATTCTTTGTTTAACTTTTTTTAAGTTTTATCCATGCGGTTTAATAATTCTTAATTCATATTTAGTTGAAAAATAATCCAATGAAACCCATATATGAAATTATTCATTCATTTATATGTTGTTGGAATGTATGTGAATATATGCGCATAACTACATCTAAATAGATAGGTAATGGTGAGAGTGAGAGAGAGGGAGAGGGAAGCTACTACAATCCTGTAAGAATTTCCTTGGACAGTTCTCCATGTGCACAGTCATTCTGAGAAATACACTAGGATCGCTGATCTTAACTTACAGACATGTTTATATTTAGGTTTCCTAGATATTGCCCAATAACTTTCCAAATTGTCGCGCCAATTTACATTTCCGCCAGCATTGTGTGAACGTTTCTGTCGTTCCACTTCCACTCCAAAATTTGGAGACGTGGATTTTTTTTTTAATTAAATCATAGCTGTGTACATTAATGCAGTCATGGGGTACATGTGCTGGTTTTCCATACAATTTGAAATGCTTTCATCAAACTGGTTAACATACCCTTCATGGCATTTTCTTAGTTATTGTGTTAAGACATTTTTTTAAGCACACAATTTTAAAGTTTACTTTAAAAAGGTAAACATTTCCCAATGTTTCACAGGTAAGGAAAATAGCATTTTGGTTTATTTATGTGGTTGGTATTTTTCCAAATAATACCGATTAAAAACGTTTACACCCCTACTTTTAAGTCCACATTTACACCCCTACTTTTAAGTCCACATTTACACTCCTACTTTTAAGTCCAAATAAGAGTTTAGCCCTCTTATATGTATGGCTTTAAAAGTTATCACGTAAGATCTTTACATTAAAGATGGGGCAGGTCATTCAAAACAAAACCTGGTAATTATACACATGTTTTTCTCTGCACTTTATTTTAAATAAATTAATTTTAAATGATATGTATCTCTTTTCTTTCCATCTGTTGGTAAAATACTAGTGCAACTTTTCATCAAAATAAAAGTTTACCGCAGATGTATATGAATTTTCCTGATTGCAAGTGGCCCCGCAGCCATCATTTAATGAACTTTTTCAACCTAACTTAATTGAAAAAGAATTGGTCATTGTCATTATAAACAAAAATAAATAGGATCATTTACATTGCTGCTTACAACACAAACTTTGAAAGACCAGAGATGCTTTATAAAAGTTTAGTTGGTTTTAAAAAGGCACGTGAGGGCAGTGCCTGTGCCTCAGAGGAGTAGGGTGCTGACCCACATACCAGAGGTGGTGGGTTCAAACCCAGCCCTGACCCAAAAAACTGCAAAAAAAAAAAACCTGATAAGAAAGGCACACGGGTGTGGAATATTCTTTCTTTATTTCTTTTTTTTACATTCTAGAAATTTTGCCACCACTCTTTCTATTGAAGAGATGGCCTTCTGTGACGACTGGGGTAAACAAAAATATCTGTTCAAACTAAAGATAGCCAGAAGGGCAGCCCCTAAGGCTCAAAGGAGTGGTGCGCTGGCCCTCTATATCGGGGAGCTACGGGTTCAAACCTGCTTTGGCAAAAAAACTGAAAAAAAAAAAAAAAAAGAAAAGAAAGAAAGAAAGAAAGAAAAGAAAAGAAAAGAAAGCCTGAAGCCAAAATTCAACTGCACAGTACCAACACATTTTTCTTCATGCATTCTTGTGATTACTATATATTCAATTTTCTAACACATGTTACAATACATAGTTTGTAGTCTAATGATTTTATGTTTGAGTTTACAATATGGAAAAAATGCAGAAGGACATGGCTGCAAGCAGCCAAAACAGCCTTGTGGGCCTTAAAACCATGTGACAATCGGGGTGATGGCACTAAACCGGTCCTGCTCTCGCTGCTCATTCAATCGATCTAGGACCATTTTATGTTGTTCAGGGAACTCCGGAAGGCATCCCATGGTCCCTTCAGCCTCCTTGGCTGTCCGGTTGCTCTAACTGGAGTCGGGAGACATGAGCTGGAGCGGTGAGGGCACAGCAAAGAGGCTCCATGCCCAGGGCACGTGAGTCTGTCAACGGAGGGGACCCAGTCTGGCCCGGAGATGTGGGATTTTATATGTTCAATAATCATTCCTAAAATGTAAACTCACTTTCATATTACATGTTCACATTTTCAAGCTTACTGCCAGTCTGAGGATTGTGAGGTGTAAGAAGGCATTATAGTTTATTAACATTTATAAGATTCGCATTCCTGATCCAAGAATTGATGAACTTTCTTTAGTGGTGCTAAAGGGCTTCTGTGATTTTATTTTCTATATGAAAAGTTCTTAATATGTGATTCCCAGACCAGTTGGTGTGTCAGCCTCGCTTGGAAACCTATTAGAAATGTAAGTTATGGAGCCCTACTTGTGAGCTACTGAATCAGAAACTGGAGGAGAGAGGAGGCAGAAGAAATGAGTCCAAAAATGAGATGCCCCTAGTGCACACTGAATTTGAGGACCACTGATCTCGACCAGGTGTGCTGGTCTTTCCCGATACCCCCTTCTCCTGCCCCACTCACACTGAATATTTTACCTATCCTATTCCCTGCCATGAGATGCTTTTTTTGTCCATGTTATATCAATTTGCAATCTTTGCTAAACCCTGCAACCTTTGGGCCTCCTCCAGAAATACAATAAACTTGCTCAAATACCAATTATATTGAGTTAGTTACATGCCCCAAATGGAATATCCTTATTTCACGTTTCTGAGCCTTTTACTTGTTGGAAATGTCCTGCCCCTTACTACCTGTGGGAAATACCAGTATCTCATAACATCTCTTCCTCAGAGAACGCCATGCAGAAAATTTATTCTCTCCTCTGAGTGATTGTTATTTCCTTTTCAGGCCATTAATCCAGCAGCATTTCACAGGTCTGCCACCATTACCTGTGACAGCACTGCCACAATTCTGTTTTGAGGTCTTCTCATCTGGGTTACAGCCTCTTCATCTTGGTACTTCGTTACCTGTGTCTTAGTAAGTGATTCAAATTTCGTGTGCTTAGAGAATAACTCCATTCCATTCAACATTTATAGGGTATATAATAGGGATCTGATTCTTTCGTATGTACTAGAGAGATAGAGAGAGGATTAAAACCCTGGTCCTGTTTGTGAGTTACTTGTGGGATTTATTACTTAGAAAAGTCTTTTTTAAAAATTCCATCTTAAGGGCCAGGCTCGGTGGCTCACACCTGTAATCCAAGCACTCTGGGAGGCCGAGGTGGGTGGATAGCTTGATTGAGCTCAAGGGTTTGGGACCAGCCTGAAAAAATAATAATAAAGGGAGTTCTTGTATCTACTAAAAAAAAAAGAAAAAAAAATTCTGCCTCAGAGCGATCATTTTTTGTCACTTGAATATTTTGGAGCTCATAATCAGCAAAATTTGTGTACTAGCTTAAATGACACAGTATTTCAGTAGTTTCCTCTATGTAAAGCCTGTGTCTGTCAAATCAGTTATAAAGTATCTAAAACTTAAAATTGTGCTTTCACTTACTTTAACATCTCCCAACAAGACCCAGTGTAGGGCTGGCTCAATTACTCTTTAACAATTTTGCCTTGAATTTTATGTACTATGCCTTCCCTGCAAAGAGAAAAAGTAGAATTATGTTAAATTTCCTTTTCATACAGTTGAAGATTGAAGGCATTTTGCTTTTTTTTCTTTGCTAGGCAATTTTACACTTACTTAACAGCACTGGAAATAAACAGTATTACTTTAGAGCTGTTATCTGCCATTAATTTAATTCACACAAATTGTTTTTATATTTTCCAGGATTGAAATAAGAAAAAATTTTCCCTGATTTCTAAGACAAGGAATGTACAATTATCTTCAAATATTTTTAGGTTAGTACCTGCATCACTACACATTTGCTATCTATGATTAAAAATGGTAAGATGATCAGCTCTGTTCCCCGATCACTTAGTTGTGGGCTTCCTCCTGGGACTGTAACACCAACGTCTGACAAATGCAAGCTATGATTAACCTGGTGTTTTTCACTTGGGATCAGTACTCGGTCATTTTCATTGTTAAACTCCTTAAGTTGATCCATAGAGTTATTTATTCATTAATTTATCTATTTATCTTTAGACAGGGGTAGAGTGCCCTGGCATTGCCCTGGGTAGAGTGCATCATCATAGTTCTGGCAACCTCAAACTCTTGGGCTCAAGTGATGCTCTTGCCTCAGGCTCTTGAGCACCTGGGACGTTAGGTGTCCATGACAGTGCCCAGCTAGTTTTTTTCTATTTTTAGTAGACAAGTGATATCTCTTTTGCTCAGGCTGTTTGCAAACAACTAAACTGCCTGGACCTCCCAGAGTGCTAGAATTAAAGGTGTGAGCCACTTTACCCAGTTGTAGCCAGTGATTTCTTTATAAATATTTGCTGAGGCTCATTGGCTAAATAGATGGCATTGTCTCTTTTATTAATTACACTAACCCTATTTGTATAGGAACCTAGACGCTTTGCGCAGCTTAGACAGAATCACAAAGAAAGCAGCTGACCAGGCTATTACTGGTTTTGGTTTGGGTCCTGTAATTCTAAATAAATCCTGTTTGTCCTATTGCAGTGTTATTATCTCCTATGTTAAGTTTAGGTGAGAGGTAGAAGTAGAGAATAGTGAACCAAAAGAAGCTGTATCTGCAGTGTTCTGAGAGCTGAGCTTTGATTTCCAGTTTATTTTTGATGTAATGCAGTTTTATAAAGCACGAGAGAATGGGACTTAAGTTTCCTTGTTAATGATCAGGGATATTCATTAGGAGATTCATAAAAACAAGGAAATAAGGCAGAAATATCCTTGGAGTACCATGCATCCTTCTAAATTGGTTCCTGAAAATGATTTGTAGCAAGAAAACAGAACCGAGAAAAATAAATTGTTAATTCCACGGTGTATAGGAGGAGCGGTTGTGCTCATTTAAACATGTGGCAGGGTTGTCACACCTGCAGACCTCACAACAGATTGTAGGAAATGTGACACCCCACATTGCCAGTTTGGGATTGCAGATTGGAATGTTCTTCCTTAAAGAATCGAATCCCTGCTGCTTTGCAAACTTTAAAAGCTTCACTTTTCTTTTGCAACAGCATGTTTTCAAGCTTGGAAGACATTCAGTGAGCTGTTAGAAATCAGGAATCGAACTTTAAAGGTCTTGATCTGACCTGGCAGAGATGTGTCTGAAACAGTGAGAGTGAAGGTGATTTCACAGCACCGTGTCTTGTGGAAGAGCTTGCAGGTTGAGCGCTATATGGCATATAAACAATATCAGCCTGGGACATATTTTTCAGAGGATATAATGTGCTTTCAAGAGCATAGAACAAGCACTGGCAGACGGTATTAAAAGGGAAGGAAACACTGAACGATCTGAGTTAAGGTAGAAAAGGGGAGAACTAAGCTTGAGATACGAGCACGTCTTTAAGAGGGCTGTGAAAAGTTTCAAAAGTTTCAACAGTGCATGAGTTGTGATGGTAAGACAGAGCAGAACCAGACCCTCTCATTAAATGTGTTCGAGGAAGGGAAAGTACACTAGGAGCATCTAATGTGCTTATCATTACGCTTGCCAGGAACTCCCCAAACATAGTAATTTACCTCATAAAATCATCACCATCATTCCACAATACCTCCTAGAAAGACATTCTAATTGTTATAACAAGACTTTTACTACAGGGTCTGTTTTTCTGCTTTTTCAAACTAGTTTAAATTATGATTAAATGATAAAGATAATAAGCACGATGCAATATACACCCTAGTTAATTGTGAGATGATTTATTTTATTCATAGAACTATTGCCCAGATTCATCTGTTGCTGCAGGGAATGAGACCTCAAGAAGGATCCCAACAATTTATTTGACACAAGGCTTTGTTCTTGGTATTGTCTCGCTTTTAGTTCTCTGCCATAGTCTTGGAAGGGCTTGCTACACATTAGATCATCTGTTCTGCTTGAGGCAGGACACAATTTCACTATGCCAGACTGCGAGGCGTCTATCAGAAGGCTCCAGGAAGAGGGATTTACAAGTCTCCCTTGGAAACCTCTACCAGCACCAGAGCTTCTAATCCCACATCAGTGCGTTCTCAAACATCTCTTCCTTATCGATCCATACTCTAGGAATGTTCTGTCAATATTAAAAGCAATGCCCACGAGCCTGCTAAATCCCATCAGCTAAAATTTAAGCTCATTTGCAGATAGCAGGTTGTTTAACAGCATCCTTTGCCGAATAATCCTTTATATGTTTAACACTTTTAATTGCCCTTGGCAAAGAATATACAGAACATAAGGCACAATTCCAAACGCAAAGATGAAGAAGATTGCCTAAGAGCCACATAGCTTGCCTTGCAGGTGGTTTTCCTTTAATGACAGGGACGTCTTATCCATTCATTGTTTCTCACTCATCTGTGTTGTGATCAGTGGCATAAAGTTGAGAAATAGATAGTTTGGGTTAAAATTTAAAGTCTTCCTCTTTAGAAATTGTTTTATCTTAATTATCATGGTAGCTATTCAAGCCACGTATATTAAATAAACATAGACCTTTAGAGGAGAAGAATCTCAACATTTTGCTTTTTTAGATGGTAGCAATTGAGCTGGGAGCTTAGGCAGAAATGTGGATGAAAGATAACTAAACCAGTGGTTGGAAACTCCATGGCTTCTGCTTCTGACTGGCCATGTGGCAGTGCTATTTGAAGCACATTGGAGGGTACTAAGTACCGTGTACATGGTACTATGTAAGAAAGGGGCACTTATCTAAGTCTGGCTTCTTTGAGCAACAGAACTTTAATTCTTATAATCAGGATGTGGCCACCCAGTGCATTTATGTGCAGACATATTTTGATGTTTAGAGCCCTTTTTTTTTTAAACTTGAGGATTCAAAGGGTATCTAAAGTATCTTTTGAAAGTGACTAGATTTGACTTTGGAATTATGCGCGCACACACACACACACACATAAATGGTGAACAGCATACCCTCAGGTTATAATGTCTACTAATTTCCATCAGTTTAAAAAAAATCAAAAACTCTTTGTGTATACTGTCAGTTTCCTCATTTATAAACATAAATGAATCCTCTGTCAAGAAAGTCTCACATGATCCTACCCTAACTGTCTGATTAGGAGAGCTATTTCTAATTTTGGTATTCTATTTGCTAAATAAAGGACATTTTTATGCATTGTCTCATACAGAGTCTTTGTTTCTGATTTTTTTTTTTTAATAGGGCATCATTCTGTCACCTGGGCTTAAGAGCAGTGGTGTGATCACAGCTCACTGCAAACCCAAACTCCTGGATTCACAAGATCCTCTTGCCTCAGCTTCCCTAAGAGTGCAGGGTTTATAGGCCTGAGCCACCATAGCTAGCTTGTTTCTGAATTTTTAATCAGTTGATTTCTATGGGAGGCATTTCTTTCTCTTTCTCCAGTGTGCTCTGCAAAATATCCAGGGTCAGACTTTCTACTTAATAGAAATGGCTACATTTGGTGGTGAGTTATGGTGTCTTTTTTTTTAAAACTAAGCTTAGCTTTCTGTAAAATATATAGAGTTTCCTTTTCTTTGTACTTATAGGCATTTTTTGCAATAATTAGGAATATGTTATAGTTGTCTTTGTGAAAAGTACCACTTTATTTTCTTAAAGTTGAAAATAGCTTCCTCAACTTCATCAATATTAGCATGTATTATGTATCCACTGAGATTTCTTCGTTATACCCCATAACAGAATCTTAGCAGGCTTTTTACAGTCTGCTGAGACAGATACTCAATATCTGTCCTATGTCTTTTTACAGTCTGCTGAGACAGATACTCAATATCTGTCCTATGTACCCAAGAACCATGAGAAAAATCTACCTTCCTGTGATTGTAACCACAATTATACATATTACAGCAAGACGATATTAACCAAGTAGGCTTAATTATAACCCCTTTTTGTTCTATGACTACCCCCTTTTATACAACACTGTACCCACTGAATATGTAACTCATATTACAGAAAGATACTATTAACCAAGTAGGCTTAATTATAACCCCTTTTGTTCTATGACTACCCCCTTTTATACAACACTGTATCCAGGAAACCTAGAGTTTGGAATTTTCCATTGACAAGAAAACTATTCAGTAAAGCAGAGTACAGAAGCAGCACTGAATATTATACCATAATGAAATGAATAAAGTAGAGAAACAAGAAAGAGTACAGATGAATCTTAGACATATAATTTTTTAAAAGTAACAAAGACTGTGTATAATATTATTTTTATGGTATTATTTTTTTACCAAGCAGGAAGACAGGGAAATGGAAAAAAAGAGGAGCACCATAGCTAGAGTCTTATTACTGAAAATGTCCTAGTACATGCATTGAGCAGGGGGATTTATGATCCCATTATACATCATGTATATGCCCTGTTGGCATGTTTAAGTATGGTTTTATATCAGATGTTTATATCATGTTTAAGTATGGTTTTATGTATCACATATTATATGAATAAGCAAAATAAAGAATACATGTAGAAAAGAAGAGTATTTATTCAATAATCTAGGCAAAAAAGTCTTTATCAGGGCACTTCTTTTATAATGCTCAAGATCACATCTCTCCATTAAAATTAGGACTTAAGAGTGGACACCAGGGAGTATGAATTATAATGACCACAGAATCAGTGTGTTCTCTCAGATTCAAGTAGCTCTTCCAATTCATCTGGGGTGCTATTTTAATAACACAGAGTTTTAGAAGGATACGTGTAATGAGCACCACGCATGCTACATCATTTAGCGGTACCGTATTGTCCTCTTCAGAAACCTGTGCAAAGTTCTGTGACTTAAAACACATTCGTTGTTTTCACACTCATAGGCCCACTGGGAAATCTGTTTCAGGCTGCAGGTCTATGGGTTCACTGGGGGATCTCTGATGAACATCTTTTGTTTCTTCGTTTTCTTTGTTTGAGGAGGGGCAGGGAGTAGGTACTTGAAGAGCACCCAAGCTAAGGGTTTGTTCACCTGTCAATAGCAAAAGTAGATGACAAAGCAAACTGTGTAAGAAATCCTGCATCACATTTGCTAACACTGGCCAAAGTGAAATTTACATGGCCAAACTCAATATCAAAAAGTGGGAAGAGGAACTTGAATGTGGATTATAAGATTGTAAAAATCACCAAAAGGGAGTTTTAAATGATGTAATCTATCACACAAATTTTCTTAGACATTAAATTACATATTGTATTAGGTGTTTCCTCTACCCAGATTCCTTGTTCACCTACTCGCATCTGCCTGGCGTCTTCAGATTTTGAGGACTACATCATAGATGTTGGAGTTTTCTACTTATCTACTGACCAACTTCAGGATGGATCTGGTCAAGAAGTAATGATGGGAGGCTGGCAGGCAGGGTGAAAAAAGCCTGGGATATGTCTTTCCTACTTTGATTTCCCATCTCTGACAGTAGCTTTGTCTCTTGACTGTAGCTCAAACATCCATCTTTGCCACTTTTATGATTAAACATTGAAGGTGGAACTTCCACTGAGGTTGTTTGATAATCTTGGATATGTCAAGAAAAGAAAAATGAAGATAAGACACCAAATCTTGAAAAGATAGTAAAACCTTAAATTATATGGGAGGAAAAGAGATGAAGAGGGTCCCAAGTCAGAAATCCATTCAGGATTATAATCCCAGGACAAAAGTGTACTCCCCTCAAAACATGTCAGTGATCAGATGCCAGAGGTTATAAATAAACAGGTTTTGCATGACTCAAAGATAATTTACTGTAAACTAAAGCCAGGCATAAGTTCCAAGGTTGTAGATGAAATAGCTCTACTTTTGGGGTAATAAAGAGAATTATGAAAAACAATTCAGAATTAAACATGTCTTGGAAAGTAGAAGGAATTACAAGGTCAGTGGCTTTATTATTTTATAAGAAGATTCTTATTTCCCTATTTTTTTCCTGAAACTTTGAAGTGACCCAGAGAAGAGTGAGTATATTTATGTTAATATGATGCAATTCAAGTGCTATTAATCATACACATTCTATTCTATATATAATTTTGATCCCAATAATTATTCCAAAGGTGTTCTTTAAATGGCTTCCAGCATGTATTGTGGTGCTGTGAACATCACTGTTACCACAAGAGGATCAAACAGGGTTCCATTATCAACATCTTCCTAATCAATGGTTATTAAAGAGTATTTCAAGAAGTATGGAGTTCATGGTCACTGAAAAAGAAACATTGCTTTATTCTTCCATCAGGAGCAGCAGAGGTACACTCTCAGATGTGTGTTTTTGAAAATTGGTATTGAGAGGCAAGTTGTTTTCCAGTCTGGTAGAACCCATTGAAGCATACCTTACTATCAATTTCCTTTGAACAATGAAAGTCTCTACTTATTATTTTGATTCAGCAGACTTAGGGTTGCTTCCATCTGGCTGCTAAAATGTGTTCATCCAAGCATACCTTCTGATTCTTTTATATTCAATCCAAACCACCAGGCTTATGGTCTAAGCTTATTGAATTGCAGTGTATCTCTTGATTTTATTCTTTAAATTCTTTAGTATCTTTCCATACTATTTCCTTTCCTTCTTCTTTTTAATTCTTCTTTTGCTTTTATACATTAATAATTTTGGCCCTGCAAACAATCTTTCTTCTGTACAGAGTTTGGTTGATGGAAAATCCTATAACAATAAAGTTACTTTCTCTCTCTTGCTGTTATCCTTGATTTTTCTTTAATTTATTATTATTTTTTTATTTCAGGGTTATTTCCAAGTTTTTAAGATGTGGAGCTATTTGATTTAAATGGAAGAATTCTAAGCCTTTTTTTAAATTTTGGAAATTAAAATAATTTCTAAAGTTTTCTAACAGCTAGAATAGTATTTCAACTTATGGAATAGAACTTTTTTGGCCAGGTTTGAGGTTTGAACCTTCTTTTTTGGCCAGATGGAGGTTTGAACCCACCACCTCTGGCAAATGGGGCCGGTGTCCTACTCCTTTAAGCCACAGGTGCTGCCCCTGGAATAGAACTGTTTTTCTTTTTTTGCAGTTTTGGTAGGGCCTAGGTTTGAACCCACCACCTCCAGCATATGGGCCAGTGCCCTATGGAATAGAACTTTTTTAAAGATGTTTTGTTTCTCATAGACTGATGACACTTTATAAGCTTTGCCTTATTTCTGTTTTAATATCAGTAATAGTCTAAATATTTGGTTAAAATTCGTCCTCTGGGTATGTACATGAGTTTTATGGAGCTCAGCTTTCAGTATCAATCCAAAAAGGAGGTCACTCTACTGTAGCAATTTGATTTCCCAAGACGTAGCTTGTACGGAAAATAAATCACTATTTCTGAGTTTATGTGATCAAAGGAGTTTTTCTTGCTGGAGAGTGTAGCTGGAGATTTTTTTTTCAATCTCAGTCTTTGATGGAAAAGTTACGATGTTTAATGCTAGTTCTTATGTTCAGATCCAGGTGGAAGGAAAGGAGGAGGGAAGCAGGGGAAATCCACAGCATAGGATGGAGTTAGATGGCGCGTTGCCTGAGTGTCCCAGGCAAAACAGAGCATATGGTCACAATGGAGATGGAGAAGGTGAGTGGAATTGCTTTTGTTTTTTAAGCCTGTGAGATTGAATAAATTTTTTTTTTATCATTTCCCAGTAAAAAAAATGGAAACATTTCTGTTGCCTCAGCCTGTCCTAGAGAGATGGTGGTGAAGATCTTTCTGTATTTGCTATTTCAACTCTCCTGAGCGTAATCAGAAATTCAAGTGTTGGATTTCTTATGTACAGAATAAGCCACCAATCAATCACACTTCTGCACTATTTGCTATTTCAACTCTCCTGAGTGTAATCAGAAATTCAAGTGTTGGGTTTCTTATATACAGAATAAACCACCAATCAATCACACTTCTGTACTTCAAATACAGCATTAATGTCTACATTTAACCTGTACTACATCATCCAGCATTAACTATAAAATGTATAAGTTTCGATTAATTTATTTGTCTGATGGTCAAAGAAAATACAGTTGTAGAATGCTATTTGCTTGGGGATGGTAGGAGTTCCCAGAAAACATGCTTCTAAGCTGTCTGTATTCAAGTTCTTGAAGCAGCTGAAAAATACATAAAGCATCATACTTGAGGCTTTCGCTCTGTTTCCGTTTCAAGGTAATCTTTTTTTTTAAGGTTCTAGGACTTATACCAATGAGTCCATGAGAAATAGAGGCAGAAGAGTAAGTGAAGGGAGAATGGGACCAAAACTCCATTCTTGGCAAGGGAAAACACCCCTAGAAAGGAGGAACACAGAGAAATAAGTTGAGCAAGGCAGAATGAAAACCGTTTAGCTAGCTTACTCCTAGGCAGGAGTTCTGGGCAGTTCCTACTTTGGCTGGAACCCTGGTCTGTAAGGGGTACATCTTACAAACACCCCTCCTGTGATCTGGAAGCACGCTGAAGGAAAATGTCCATGGTGGAAACTGCACACCAGGCCTGGAATGAAACATGGTCAACTCCTGCACAGTCAATAGTTAAAGCAAATACCCATGGTGAGCATTTGTATAATGGCCAGGGCAGAGATCAAGGGAACAGCTTGAGCCCTAAGATATGGGCAGGAGGGCTTGTCCCCTAATCATGGAGGGAAATGCCTTTGGGTAGAAATAAGAAGAAAATTCTTCTTTTCCACCAATTCTTCAGAGGAGAACTGATGCCATCATGTCTGCTCCACAAAGAAACCAAGAAGAGTCTAACCTCCATCAATGAATCTGTGTGTATGACCACAAACAGGGGGCCACCACCACACAAGGCCCAAGTTCCAGATTACTCAAGGCTGCTCAGACCCTTAAAGTTAATGATTATAGACAGAATAAGAACTAATAGGCTTACTTATAAAAACTGCTGACTTTTTTTTACTTCCTTCCTCAGTTTACTCCCCTCCACTACATAAAAAAGTAGCTTTCAATAAAAGCTGGGTGGAACAAAGACTCAGGGCCATTTGCTGATGCCCCATAAGCTAAGGATGGACCCTTGTACCCACCTTTGAAACTCTTTTCTGTGTTGTGTCTCTTTATCTCTCACCGGTTTTAACTTTACTTTCCCCAGTAGATTGCTGCCAGTTCCACGGGTCTTAAAGGACCCTGTCCCTGGGGCAAGACCCCCGCAGTGAGTAGCAGGGAGACTCCTTAAGAGCAAACAGGAGAATGGCTCATCAAATTTTTAAACTACACACGGCTCACTTCCCGGGAGATGCTTACAAACGACCCTATAAAACTATACCACCATCTATTGTGAATATACATATTATCTTCCTATTACTGCTCAAACAAATCACCACAAACATACCAGCTTCAAACAACACAAATATGTAATTTATATCGTTGCACTAAAGTCAAGGTCTGGTTCCTTGTGGAAGTTCTAAGTGAGAATCCATTGCCTACCTTTTCCAGCTTCAAGAAGCTGGCCACTTTCCTTGGCTCACTGCTCCCTTCTAGTAATGTTACTTTGACATGTTTCCATTATGCCTTTCACGTGTCCACAGGACAGAATATGATTAGTATCCCCTCTGTAGTCCAAAAGAGTTCCATTTACATATGCCACACATATGTATGATAAATATGTACCATAGATGCCCCCGGACTTAGGCTGGGGTTATATACTGATAAAAATTTCCTAAAGCTGAAAAATGGTAGGCGGAACCATCCTAAGTCGGGAACCATCTATGCATGTCTTTCTTTTGTAATAAATTCTTTAACATCAGAGACAATGTTTAATTTCCTTTTGAATCAAGAGTACCTAGTACAATATCTAAGATACAGTATAGTAAATACTGAATAAATATTTATTATCTTCATTAAAGAGTTAAAATTATTTATACCTGCCAGAAGAAATTTGATAGCTCTCAGACAATGAAATGTAAATGCCAGAAGGGATCAGTTCAAATGGTCTAGGGAGGAAGTTCTCCTTTGTTTTAAGTTACATGGATTTTGATGCTTCAGAATGAATGAAATTGTTGAATTATGTATCATGTTATGTATTAGCTCACAGTTTTGGTCCAATGGATGAAAAGAATATACTCTAAAACTCCCTTTATTTTATTCTTAACTAGTAGCCCAAATATAGGACATTTTTATTAGATCAGTCATAAACTCAGTCGCATTTAGCCACCAATCAAATGTGTTATTGTATGTACAGCTAGCGATGACACTGGTATACTTCAAATATAGCATTAATGTCAAAATTCAAACTATACTACAATCTAAGATTATATATTAACCTTTAGGTTGTTTTATCTTAGCATCTTCCAAAAAAAAGCAATAAAGAAGCATCATATAGATAAACAACACTGAGCATTTGTCACAAAAATGTAACTTTCGATGGCATTTCAAAGAATGAAAACTGTCTATAGAGTAAGTACTTTGGGTCTCTTGAGAATTAAAAAGAATACACATCATAGGTCCTTGCAGTCTTACTGGAACTATCGCCACAATGTAATAGCCTCTCAATTTATAGCTGGATTATAGTATTTTCCTTTGCTTAGAAAATGCGACCCTGGATCATTTATGCAAGAAAAACCAAGAGGAACGTTGCATCTTCGCTGACATTTATTGAAAATTCTCAGTTCAAATTTATGGAACGTGGGAGTTAGTGAAAGAATAGAGCTTTGTCAAACTCTACCGTACTTTGACGGAGAAGTCAGAATAAAGTGGAAATTTATCTCCATCTCTTTGATCTTTTTCATCTATTCATGTCAAAATACCTACCTGTCAGACTAGGGAAACTTTGCCATTTCCTCTGTCATGCATTCAATTTGAAATATAGAAAAAACTCTTGTCACAAAATAAGTTATTTCTTATTTTCTATAGTTCTCCTGGGAATAATTTTACCTAATCAAATTAATGCATAAAATAGTTGGTCTCAGAATTAGAAAGATTGATTGCCAATTGGTAACAGAAAATCCTGAGCCTGCATTTTTCCTCAACTAACCACAGTGTAGGGCAGCAATATGGAGCAGTTGGGAAGAATGTATTTTCAAATAAAAGATACTTCAAGTTTATATTACTATCTTGGGTAATAAAAAAAATCTCATTATAACTCAGTAGTTTTTGTTTGTTCGTTTTTCTATTTCTACCTGAAAATAGAAAGCCTCCTTTTATAAGCTCATAAACCCTTCCTCCACCTTTTGTTCAGGTGGCTGAGAGTGTCCTGTGCTATAACACTTTCAAACACTAAAACCACAAACTTACAGATAAAACAGAGACTGGCACATATTTGATTTTCCTCTTTGAACAATATTTAATTTTCATTACTCAAATCATCATTAATTACCTATTCTGTTGTTAGCCTTGTGCTTTATTTCAGAATTTTAAAAGTCATACAGTCTTAGTTCATAGAACATAATATTCTTGCCTTTGACAGTGACACCAACCATGGGTTACCAGTGAATGTGAAAGTTCATCTTCCCAGAAACATAGTAACCTATATATAATTATCTGCAAAATTTAAATATTAAAAACTGGTATAACTGGTTAAATATATCTACAATAGATAAGTAAAGGGATAAATGTGAGGGCTAAATAACACAGAAATCATAAGGAACAAGAACATTTAAGAAAAGAGGGAAAAATTACAATCAGCGCTAAATGTGAAAGAAATTATTTCTTCTTTTTAAATCAGCAGGAGGCCAGCAAATCTCAAGCACCAAAGTCATTCCAAGGTACAGAACATTTACACATAAAGGAATACACTCTCTTAGCTTCTTATGAAACTGTGTGGTAGCAATTAGGAGTAGAAACAGAAATAGAACAAGTTATAGAGTACCAAGAGTTTAGACCAGAGAGATGTAACTTGGAGAAATACTGATAGAAAGAATGAGAACGTTTGCTTGAGTAAGTGACCAGCGAGCCATGTATTCATTCATCACAAGTGACTTAGGTTTTATATAATTGGTCAGGTACTGTATTAATTGTTGAACTTGTAAAGGGAACAAAAACTGTTTTTATCACTTTCTCATTCAACTAGAGATGCTGGATATTGGATAGAGGATAAAAGCAAATTAATAAAAAAAGAGAACTAGAATTATTTTAATTAAAATTAATATGACTTCTTAAGAGCATCTAACAAAGAAACATGATTGAGATGGGTATGGCAGAGTTAACTTCCCTTAAGCCAAGATCTGAACAATGACTAAGATTGAATAGGGTAAGGGTGGGTGGCAGGTAAGGGTAGTTACACAAGGCAGAGGAGGGCCACACAAAAGTGAATAGACCGTGTGACTTAAAAAGTTATGTGGACCCAAGCACAGGGACAGTTATGTAACATGGTACCATAGCAGCCCCATCTAGGCCCTGTTAAGAAGGAGTTCTATGTTCTTTATTTTATTTTATTGTGTGGGATTCATTGAGGGTACAAAGAATCAGGTTACACTGATTGCATTTGTTAGATAAACTGCCTCTTATAATTGTGTCTAACCTCTAAGAGGTGTGCTATACACAGCAACCCCCATCCCACTCCCTCCTCTCCTCTCTCAGATCCCTCATTCCCCTACCTTACCCCTTATATTAGCTCATCTACTGCCTTCATATTAGAATTGAGTATGTTGGATTCTTGTTTCTCCATTCTTAGTAACATGCTTTACCAAGAAGAATGTGTTCTACCTCCATCCAGGTTAATACAAAAGATGTAACATCTCCCTCTTTTTAAATGGCTGAAGAGTATTCCATGGTATACATATGCTATAGCTTGTTAATCCATTCCTGGGTTGTTGGGCATTTAAGTTGTTTCCACATTTTGTCCATTGTAAATTGGAGTTTTGTATTCTAGGAGCAATTTAAAGCCATTCATGTGTTGAAAGCAAGAATAATAAACATGAACACATAGCAATTTAGAAAGATCACTCAAACTCTAAAGAAAAAAGCTCCGAATGAATTAAGAGAATTCCACTGAGATGTAATTCAATAATGTAGAAAAAAGATAGCGTAGCATAAAGGCAACCATTGAGAATAAGAGAAGCATACATACTGAAGGGTCACTTAAGAAAGAAAAGGTAATAGGGGTTAGAAATAGGCCACAAGGCATGAGGCAGAAATGTCTAGGGTGACTGGATGTATGGAGCAGTACCATAAACTGACCTGGGAGACAGCAGAAAAAAGACATAATTCAGTATTGATTTTTTTAAATTTTTTATTAATTAAGGTTTATTTGAGAGATCCAATTGGGGATGTCAAAAAGGCGCTTCAATTAAAAAAAAAACTTGCACATGTTTTATTAAATCAAATAATACAGAAAAATATATGCAATGGTTTCTAATTTTCTTCTTTCTGTCTCCCAAGTAAGCTCTTTTAAACATTCTAGTTGTTGAGATTGTTTGCCTATTATTAGTGTTATTAATTCTGGTGGTATTCCTTCAATACCAGAAAATTAGCTTATATTTCTTTTTCTTGATTTATCAACTTTAGTTAAAATTTACTTTCAGAGTTTAAAAAAGATATCACTCCTCTAATTCCAGTGTCAATACACATACACACCAGGATCTCCATAGTTGACTACCTCTTTAAGCTGACCTAATAGATCAGACATGTATGACATGTATGTATCAGTACAGTAGGCCTAGTTCCTTATGCTGACCACCTCTGTATATTGACCAGTTTGTTACAGTCACTTGAGTGGTCAACTTGTTCTTTTGTATAGATAGAGCAGTGAACTTCCATTTTCAAGCAGGAGTTAAAGAAAATGTAAAAAAGATGTTACTAGGTTCAAAACAAAAACTATTTTCATAATGTAAAAAAGGTCCATCTTGGTCTCAGAGTAAAGATTGAGTCAAGAATACAATTAAAAAGCCTTTGTTAAGATTTCAAGATGGTTTTATATGGAGCATCAAGGGTCCACTCAGGCAGCCAAAGGCTTTTACAGGATATTTATGATGTGCATAGACAGATCCTTTCTGTTAAATAGCGAAGCTTCCAAAAATTACAAAGGGGATTGTCCTACTGCACCTCTACAGGAAACCCAAAGTACAGAATAATTTATTTCAAAGAGATCTGGGGGAGTTATTTTTTTCTAATATAGTGGATTACAACTCAATGCCTACTGAGGCCCACAGAATCTGTGAAAGAGTTCTGTGCCGTCTTGGACCGACAAGGTCAGAGAGTACAAAATGAAAAGGGAACTGTGGGCTTTCAAACTTCTATGGTCAGGAGCAAATTAAGAAAGCTACCTAGTAAAAAACAAGGACTAAGAAATAATAATGACTTAGAAGAGAGAAGCTCTCAGGAGTTCTAGCCATGGTCTAAGGACAATCAGTCCTAGAGAACCTCACAGGGCCATAATCAAGGAAATGACAACAAGTATCTGACTGGATTTGGGAAATTCCACGGGTCCATGTTTGCTGAGTGTCCCTCTCC
The DNA here is from genome assembly GCA_963575145.1 of Galago senegalensis. Classification (NCBI taxonomy): domain Eukaryota; kingdom Metazoa; phylum Chordata; class Mammalia; order Primates; family Galagidae; genus Galago; species Galago senegalensis. The sequence continues at coordinate 37,258 of CAUYTI010090375.1, forward strand.
TACCTTCTTGTTAATGAAAGTTGCTACTGCACACATACTATGCCTGTTCATCCACTTTTATTGAGTGTTTGTAAAGTAGGCTAATAGCTTCAGATTGACCCCTACAAAAGAAAAAAGTACCTGAGGAATTAATCCCGAGGTGCTTAATCTGCTCCCTGATCTGATTTAAACTGAGATTCCAGACCTCAAGCCTGAGCTTGATACCAAAGTGGACTGAAGCTTTTGATGGGTCTGTGGAGATTTTGAATGCATTTTTCACATGAAAAGAAATAAACAGTTGTGGCCAGAATATAGACTGTGCAATGAAAAGGGAGAGTCTACAAATTAGTTGATATTTTTCTTAGTAAGAGATGCTTTCTGTCCCTGCAGGCTTGTATCTGTTTTAACCAATAGAGATGGAGAAAATGATGCAATATTGCTTCCCAGGCTAAGCCATAAGGGACAAGCAGCTTTCCCTTGTATTTTTGGTATGTTTACCTTGAGGGTGCTTCTTTTATAAACACTTCCTTGTAGAAACCAGTCACCACACTGCAGGGAGCCCAAGCCACATGGAGAGGCCACATTAGCTCAGGTTAACAATACAAGTAGAACCCAGCTTTAAGTCATCCCATTTCAAATACTAGAAATGTGGATAGAAAATGGCTGCAAGTAGTTGAAGATATCTCCAGTCCCCTCGACAATTAAAATCATTTCAAATAAGGTTTGAGACATTGTGAAAAAGAGACAAATTATCACTACTGTGCCTTGACTGAATTTCTGAACCAAAGAATATAAGATAGTGAATGTTTTCTTATGCTAAACATTGGGGTTATTTCTTACGCAGCAACATTGGGCACTGGGCTGTTCAGTAGGCTATGAGACAGGTGTGCAGGCCCAGGAGGGCCGTACTTTGTTCATTTACCCATTGAAGTATTATTTTTAAAGACTGCTGAGTTTATATTACAAGTGGAACTATGGGGAACTTTGGTAGAATTAAGCCTGAGAGGTCGTGTAGGCCTCCATAGGCATGGGGATAGGCCTTGAATCACAACCACATTGGTTATTATGAATGAGGTCGGTATGGGGCTCTGGGCATGGGTAGACTATGGAATTTTGTTGGTTCACAGGCTACAGCAAACCATTCTCTCCTGTACAAACAATGAATAAAAGGATTAAGTTTTAAACAATTTGGGTGTATAACATGCCCACTGGGTAAGGGGCTCTTTTACAAATGGAACTTTACCCTGGAAGTGAGAACAATGTAACCTAAAACTTTGCACCCTCATATTAATTTGAAATAAAAATGAATTTTAAAACATTCTAATGTAAAATTAAAACATACAAAAGCAAATTATGAAACCAAAAAAAATTAGCAATGTGTATATTTTGAGCAATAGACTCACTTTATCCAAGACATAATTTTTAAGTCAATAGATGGTCAATTGATCTTTTTCCGAAGGTAATGACATGAGAAATAAGAGAAAGATACTATGAAGGCAAGCGAGGTGTGATAAAATATTAAACCCCAATGTACAGACAGTGACTGATTTCACACCACTCCTCTTAACAGAGTCTTAGCAAGGATAAGTAATCCAGCAATGTTTTCACTTAAATGAAATGTCAAACTTAAGCTATCAAGCTCCTATATAAAAGGTGAAGTGAAATACAATTTCTTTTTTGTATGCTTGAGAACTAATACACATTTCTGTGTAGTCTCCGTCTTCAGAGTTTAATAGCATTAGATTACTTTTCCCTTCTGTATTGTGAGCTAACCCAAAGTATTACCTCCTTGCATCTAAGCATAGATGAGAAACGAACACACCCAGACAGAGGGCATCCAGAGCTTCTTACATATAGGATAATTATGCATCAGTGTTTAGTCCTGGCTGTGTTAGCCCCTTCAGAAACTTCTCAGATAACACCTCTTGTTCTTGGCCTTCATAACACCCAATATTTTTCACGCTTATTTGTAATACTATTAGTAAGCAATTACAGAACCTTTAGTATGCACCAGCAGAATACTAACTGAATGGCGTATAATATTTCATTTGTAACTATCCAGTAATTCTTGTGAGTAGGTATTATTGTCTGTCTTTTGAGAGATGAAGAAAATAAGCCCAGAGAAGATCAACGATTTTTGCCAACATTTGAACACAGAAACTTTATGGTGAATATTCTTTTTTTTTTTTTTTTTTTGCCAGGGCTGGGTTGGGACCTGCCACCTGCATTTGGGGCCAGCACCCTACTCCTTTGAGTCACAGGCACCGCCCTGTGGTGAATATTCTTAAATATGTATTTCCCTATAGAGATTACGGTTAGCTGCATTTGTGTACGTGTGTTTCTGCCTTGCATGATTCACACCAGATTGATCATATGTGCATGAAGGGCAGCAGCTGATATGCCACCAAGGCTTTTGATGTATTCAAGACATACAAGGAAAATAAAGAACTAAGCTTAGCATTATATATATAATCCAAATTAGTAGAACCCATGAGCCTTTCTGAGGAAACCTTCTCCAGAGCAATGTGCACGTCTGATCCCACACTAAAGATATTTCAGGACTGGTCAGCAGAGGGCTTGCCACAAACTACCCCTCCCCCATTTTGATGTTCCAGTAGCAAACATCAGCGCAACTCTCCCGCCCCTCGCCCCAGCAGCGAGAGGAACTCAAAACATCTAAACCGAAGTGAGCAGCTAATCAGAAGAAACCAGACAGGGCATTTTGTTTTACGGTTCTCTCTATGCCAAACGTATGGGACTAAATAGAATAGAAAAATGTGTCCTGCTTTCAAAGTGAAAATGTTGTGAGTTTTTCTAAATGGTTTTATCAACTATAACCTGTCCTAGAACAGGGATGTTACTTTTAAGGGAAAGTAATGATAGAGAAACCTCAAGAAAAGGGAAAAGAAATCTAAAATTCCCATTAAATCGATTCAATACTGAAATTTGCTCCTTTATATGTAGCTACCAAGTTCATTCTTTTAAAAGAACACTCCCCGGAAAAGAAGAATGAATTTCTTATATGGTTCTGAAATAAATTCCAAGAAAGAAACAAGACAGGGAACAGGAGGAGACAGAGAAACAGGCTCAGTGATTTCCAAACTATGCCACTCAGCGCCCTTGGACTCCCCAGAGGTAGTCAGGACGACAGTGAGGGAGTCAGCAGCTACTGCAGGTAGGCTGAGGACTCAGGGCTTGCCCCTATCTTTCAATCACCAGGGGTCTCTTCGATCTATTTTATATTGTAGGGAAGGAGGAGCTATGAGTGGAAAGGTCTAATTCTACTACTAATCACTCTGAAAGCAGAATAACTACTGGGTCTGGCTTGCAAATTACAAAGGAATAGAACCTCCTTTAATCTGAAAGGTTGCTCTCCACAGACAGACTGCTTTAGGAGAATCTTAGAAGGGATCAATCAAAAATCACCAGGGTACAGTTTGATAAGAAATCAGTTACTCTGGCCACCTGTGCCTACTCTCTATTGGGATCCCTCTGGGAAAAAGCTCCTAAGACCCGTTCCTCATTCTGGGAAGGAAGAAGGGTGGTTCACTGATCCCTGTCTTTGCCCTTCCTGGAAAAATTTGGTATGTAGCATCTGACAATTTCTCAGGGTCTAAGCCCACAATTAAAAAAGTTAAGCAATAACTTTCAAAAAAGTTAAGCAATAAAAGCTTTGTACCTTTTTAAGAAATTATTTTTAAAAATATAATTGTAGCCCTGGTAACAGAAAGAAAAAGAACGAACACTTCCTCTTTCTTATCAGTAGTGAGGTCAGATTATCAACACAACGATTTTATTATACTCACTGCCAGGCTCACATTGTTTTTACAGTTCAGTTGGATGGAAAATGCACAATTAAGGTCTTTTCCAGAGACTTTTAAAGGAAAACCTGAAGCATAATGTTAAACTAATTAGTCATACTGGAGATGAGCAGTCTAAATGGCTTCGATTCTTTTTTGAGAGGTAAGTGGGTGTTAAATTATACATGAAAATTACTTCTTCTAAAAAATATTTTATTAAAAATCTGTTCAAAGTTGGATATACCCTGATAATTAAATTTTATAAAAGAAAAATTTGACAAATAATAATTGAAAATTTATAGATTTTTTTTTTAGAAAGAATTTTCATCAATTAACTTTTATCAGGCATGAAATTCAAACAAAATACTTGAGATAATCCTGTGGAAAAATATTTTATTTATGTAAAGGAAAATAATTTTATATTTGTAAAGTGGTTACAAAGAAGGATGGGGGTTTTGACACAAATTTTCAGAGAGTGAAATAGGTATATGACATTTTAAGGCAACTCATCCTTGAGATGGACAGAATTTGGGAAGAAAACTTGACACATTTTTCAAGCCAAATCTTTTTAGGAGTATGGTGACAATTCTTTTTTTTTTTTTTCTGAGACAGAGTCTCACTATGTCACCCTCAGTAGAGTGCTATCGTGTCATAGCTCACAACAACCTCCAACTCTTGGGCTTATGCAATTCTCTGGCCTCAGCCTTCCAAGTAGCTGGGACTACACGTGCCCGCCACAACGCCTGGCTATTTTTGTTGTTGTTGTAGTCATTGTTGTTTGGCAGGCCCAGGCTGGGTTTGAACCGCCAGCCCTGGTGTATGTGGTCCATGCCCTCGCTGCTGAGTTACAGGTGCCAAGCTGACAATTCTTACTTGTACATAATTTGCAACATAGTGTTTTCTTCTTTATTTACTTTTATTCATAAACATTTTTTTCTCATGTTAAAAATATTTAGACTTACTGGCACTTAACTTTGAAAGGGCCTCTTTCTAAAATGCATACATCTAAATTAACAGAGGTCCTTCTCTAGGTTTTACTAGGAGGTTTAGAGTTTAATGGCGTTGGTTAGGCATTAATCAAATAATAAATAAATGTGTGCTTTATGAGGTCTAGTTTTTTTTTTTTTTTTTTTGGCAGTTTGTTTGTTGTTTTGGCAGTTTTTGGTCAGGGCTGGATTTGAACCCACCACCTCCGGCATATGGGCCTGGCGCCCTACTCCTTTAAGCCGCAGGCACCGCCCTATTTGCAGATATCAAATCTTTATATTATTCTACCTCAACTAGTGGCATAAGAGGCAAATTAGACAGAATGCCTTCTAAGATGTTCTGTAACATAGATTGGGTGCAATGTTCTTTTTTAATTATTCAATCATAGCTGTGTCCATTAAGGCAATCATGGGGTATAATATGCTGGTCTTATATACAGTTTGAAATGTTTTCATCAAACTGGTTAACATAGCTTTCATGGCATTTTCTTAGTTATTGTGTTAAGACATTTATATTCTATACCTAGTAAATTCACATGTACCCTTGTAAGATGCACCATAGGTGTGGGCCCACCAACTACTCTCCCTCCACCCATCCTCCCCCTTTCTCTTCCCCTCCTTCTCCCCTTTCCCCTTCTTGGGCTATAATTGGGTTATAGCTTTCTTAAGAAAGCTTAAGACTCAATTTCATAGTAAGACTGAGTACATTGGATACTTTTTCTTCCATTCTTGAGATACTTTGCTAAAAGGAAAAATGGAATTTTTTTTTTTTTAAAGACTGTCCTCTGTTATTGCACAAATAGAGGTGGGAAGAGAAATATTTTATATAAAGAAGAGTATTAAATGCCTTAGCTCTGTTATTACGAATTACACAAAAAGTCTGCAAGGTAATATTAGATTTGATAATCAGATTAGATTTCACAAATGAGAAAACAAGTGATCTTAAAGAGGTTTAATTTATATAAAATCATGGTTTTCCATGGAAAAGCTCTGATGTGAACCAAGGCAGATCACTCCAATCATGCCACCCTGCTGGGCTTGTCTTCCTTTGAAGCAGCATGTGATCCAATCCCTGGGAATCTGGCATCTAAGCCTGTGCCCCTCAGGGGACTCAGTACAGAACCATCCAAATATCACATGTTGTGATTGGCAGCGATTCATAACACTACACCTGGCTTAAATTTAAATTTTCAAAGAAGAAGTGTGGGAATAAGATAACCACAGAGCTTTGTCATCTCAATAGTCTGATGAATGATAAAGAAATGAGTTTGATTTGTGTGTGTGTGTGTGTGTGGCAAAAACAGAACATTCACAGGAACATATGTAAGACTGTTTCTAGTGCAGACTGCTTCAAGAAGTTTTTGTTCTCTTCAAGTTGACTTGAGGATCACACTACCACCCTGAGTTACGACTTACAGAGAAATGACATGACGCTCATTTTAACACTGCCCTTATAAACTGAAGGTCAGCACAGACTTAGGTTCGAGTGAAGTGTCATGATTCAGAGCCCTCAAGTAGTCAAGTTTAGTCAAGTAAACCAGACTTCAAATCTTAGCTCGTAAATGATTAGTGATCTTGAGCCATTAATGTCCTGTATGTATTTTGTTATTTGTACAATGGAGGAAGTACTAGCTGATCTGTTACATTAGGCAGTTAGTCAGACATGAGCAGGGCAAGGTGTGGATAAAGGTAAGCTATTTTGGACTGGATTCAGTCAGGCTCGCCTAAGTTGTCATGTTGTCATGTCAGGAGGATGGGGTAAATTGAGACCTTGTAAGTGGGTAGCCTTGAGATGGAGGTGGATCGATGTTCCAGGGACTTACTGACACAGATGGAAAGATGTAGCTTACATCGTACCGACTTGGGTTGTTTTGGGAACAGCCTGATCAGGATGTAAGGAAACTTGTAAGAAGCAACTGAACTGATACTCCTCCAAAGTTGTGTATAAGATCTAAGCACAGCACTCTCTGCAGTAACCCCAGCTTGCTATCCAAGACATTAAAATACAATCTTCCTTTTCTTGCTAAAACTTTACTTGCTTTCTTCAATTACTTCAGCGACTATCTCAAGCCATCACAATTCCATAGTGCTGCTCTAACAATTCCATAATGTAAGTTTGATGCAAATTTAGCAACTTATAAAAATCTTAGTACATGCCTGAGAAATATATTAATAAATTATTTTATTATTATTGTTACTTCTGTTTTTATTACAACTAATACTATTATCGTTGTTGTAAATACTCTAACACATGCAATATTATTGTATAAATCAGTGTTGATAATGAACCAGGCATCAAGAAAATGTTGGTTTATTCTGAAAATTCATAAAAGGACATGAGTTAAGGGGACTGAAATTTGAACATTACATTTTATTAGATACTACATTATTCAGAAAATATTGGTAAGAATCAATTCTATTATAAGGTTAGAGTCAGCTACCTGTGTTAAGAATAACTAGGCCTCTAGAAATTTACTAATGTTGTCAGAAGTTATGATATGTTCATAGAAGTGATACATTTTGTTAATCATTGTCTTATAAATGTCTGATACAGATATACACACAGAGAAACACACATACACTTTGGAAGTTATGTTGGTGCTATTAAAGCTTCTATTTGCAAGCTTCTATTTTCATTCCTAGAAAGTAAATTTCTACTTCTTGGAAGTATAAACAATTTTGGAAATACAGAAGCTGTGTAAAACAATTAGATTCCTTTCTTTTAATCAGGGTCAGAGGGATTAACCAGAAAGTTAGAAGAATTAGAGAGAGAAAAAATGGACAGTAGTTGCCATTTAATTCAATTTGACATTTTGTTCCTATGATAGTTTATCCTTCTACCTCCATGGTTTCTTCAATAAGTTAAATGCTTAAGCAAGCTCTTGTGTGTACAAAAAATAGAATGTTTCCTGAGATAGACTTCAGAATAATAAAGAGGTAACATTGTCAAAATAAATAAATAAAAGGGCTGAACCACTGGAGGAAAATTAGAGGCCACACTATGGATTAAAACCAGGCAGTAAGAATGAAGAGACATGAAAGGCAAGCAGACTGAGGATGCAACCCAGAATTTTGAGTTTCATCCTGGCAACTTCTCCATCAAGGTGTAATGCAGAGCCTGCAGACAAATTAACTAACGCACAGCACAAATGGAGATTCGTGGATTCAGGAACATTAAATAACTTTGGAATCCATATCCTATTCTTAATGACAAAAAATGAGCATAAAATAAAGTTATGAAAAATAAATACAGATTATAAATATGGTGACCAAGACACTGATAAAGATGGGAAAGTGTCTACGCTGTTGGCAGAGGGCTACGCTGTGAATGGGTAGTGTTCTGAGACAGAAAAATCAAAAGAAAAGCCATTAGCTTTATATAAAAAAAGTGATGATCTATCAATAATAGTTCGGATCAAAAAGCAATTTGAGCCCCAAATTTTGCCCATTGACTAAGAGCATTAGAAAAGTAAAGGCTGGCTCGGCGCCTATAGCTCAACAGGCTAAGGCGCCAGCCACGTACACCTAAGGTGGCGGGTTCGAATCCCCAGCCCAGACCCGCCAAACAACAATGACGGCTGCAACCAAAAAAAAAAAATAGCCAGGCATTGTGGCGGATGCCTGTGGTCCCAGCTACTTGGGAGGCGGAGACAAGAGACTCGCTTGAGCCCAGGAGTTAGAGGTTGCTGTGAGCTGTAATGCCACGGCACTCTACCCAGGGGGACAGCTTGAGGCTCTGTCTCAAAAAAAAAAAAAAAAAGAAAAGAAAAGTAAAGGCTTTATGAGAACTTCTTCCAAGCCAAAGAGTGAGTGGGTCAAATGGTGTCCTTTGACAATAGTGTCTAAAAGAAGCCTCAGAGTATGACCTTGTTTTGAAATAAGATCTTTGCAGATGCAATTAGTTAAATTAAATTGAAGTCATACTGGATTAGGAGAGCCCCAAATACAATGACTGGTGTCCTTATAAAGAGAGGAGAGCACATGTGGAGACTCAGAGTGGAGAACACTGTGTGGAGACAGAAATTGGACTGATGGATCTTCCAGCTGAGGAACGCCCAGGATGCTGCCACCACCAGAAGCTAAACAGAGGGATGGGACAGATTCTCTTGCAGAGGCTCCAGCAGGAACCAATCCTGTTATCATCTTCATTTCAGAATTCTGATTCTTTAACTTCAAAATCATTAAGCACATTTAAATCTTTTGGTTTTTAATAATTTTTGGCAGCAGCCCTCGTAAACTGCAGTACCAGTTTTCTTGAACTAGTACGAGAAAAACTGGATTTTTAGCCACACCATGAAAAGGATTAAGTAATGGGAAAGCTTAAAGATAGGCATCATAAATAATAGAGACACGGACAGTAATAGATTGGGACTGGAAAAGGGAGGAACTAATTTGTCTGAGTAATAACGATAGAGAAGGAGGCAAGAATAAGGAAGGTGCCTTGACCTAGAGCATTAATTGCCCATAATAGGAAATTAAGAGTGGAGAGTTACAAAGAGGAAGCAAAGTGGACAGCATTGGAGAAGCCAATGGAACCAATCAATGCCTTTGGAGTAGAAATTCTAAAATCTCTTTCTTAAACATTTTTCTGAAAAGCCTCAGGGTGTAGTAGAGCTCGGAATTTGGAGTCAGACAATCTAAATAGTAATCTTCATTTTATTCCCCCACAAACAAGTTATATATGTATTTGGAAAAGCTCTTTGCCATTCTTAAACATAGTTTTCCTTATCTACAAAGTAAAGATAGTATCTACTCTTTTTAAAATTATTTTTATTAAGTCATAGCTGTGTACATTAATGCAGATATGGGGTACAATGTGCTGGGTTTATATACAATTTGAAATATTTTCATCAAACTGGTTAATATAGCCTTCATGGCATTTTCTTTGTTATTGTGTTAAGACATTTATAGTCTACATTTAGTAAGTTTCACATGTACCCTTGTAAGAGGCACTGTAGGTGTCCACCAATCACCTTCTTTTATAGAATTGTGAGGATTTGCATAATATAACATCTATTGAATCCATACTGTGCTGCTATCTCTATAATGAGACACAGGAACCACCCTGTATGGTTGTTGTTGAGACTGGATGTATATAAAATACGAAGTAACCACTCTCTCTATATAAGCAATTATTTAACATTAGTTTTTCACCTCTCTCTCTTAGGCCTGATGATTAATTATAAACTCTAGACAGAAGTAGGAGTTGGTGTTCAGCCATCAGCGACATGCCTGTCCACTTGAGTTTTGTGACACACCAGCTGGAAAACACTGGGTTAATGTGTTTTCACAAAAATATTCTGAAAACAGAATATTAGAACACATTTTAGTATACACATCTTTTGGCTGTCTGGCCAGCTCAGTAAAAATGTGCTGATGACATGAAAAAGAACATGTTATTCATGACATATTTTTGGAACATTATTGTGTTGTAATCCCATTTCGTCATTGCTTAAGTGTGTACATAAAGTAACAATAGATTATTCATCGTGAGAAATACCAAACCATAAGCACTCGTGCACTATCTCTGATTTATATTGTTCCCAGACGTTCATGCATAGTAAAAGGGAGGAGCAGCAATGACTTAGTTCAGAGTAAAATAAATAAAACTTCTTTGAAAATCTTGGATAAATAAATGACATCATAACTGCAATTTCTTAACTACATTCCATGTTGAAAAACATTATCTCTAGTTCATTTATTAATAGATCAGTTTGTATCTCTATCTTCCAGTTTCTCTCTTAACATTTTGGCAAAGGGATTAATTATCTGGTGTGTTCATTGAGATTAATTTCCATAAACATAGTGGGCACTGAACTGAGTCAAATTCATTTTCTCTCTCTCTAGGACCTCCAATGTGACATGCTTGAATATTTTTCTTCACTTAAGAAATAATTGGTGACAAGTTACTATATTCCATGTGCTATCCTAGATGCAGAGGCTATAACTGCAAACCAGCAAAGGGACTTCATTGTCCTTATGAAGATGACATTAATAGGGTGGAGGTGTCAGAGGTTGGCTGAGAAGACAGATGAAAAACAAATAAATAAAATAATACATAAATGTGCATGGTGAAAGAAATATAATTTAAATTGACTAAGTGGCACTGTTTAGAGGAAGCCTCATGGAGAAAGTGAAATTGAAAGTAAGACCTGAATTATTTTTAAAAGCTAATTACCTACGGTCCCATTGATATTGCAGCCCTATTCATAATAGCCAAGGTATGGAATCAACCTAAGCTTCTGTCAGTGGATGAATGGATAAAGAAAACTTGATGTATAAACACAGTAGACTACTATTTAGCCAGCAAAAAGAATGGAATCTTGCCATCTGAAGCAATATACAGGAAACCTGAGGCTATTTGGTTGAATGAACCAAGCCAGGCACAGGATAAATTTTACATGTTCTCAGTCATGTGGTAGTGAAAAAAAAAAAAAGATCTCATGGAGACAGAGATAGATTGGAGAAAGGTAAGGAGTAGACAGAGCAAATCTAATCCTGCCTTCCCAGTTTAGTGGAAATTCACTCTTTTTGTGGTCACACAAATACAATATGAAAACATCCATTATAAACGAAAGAGAGAAAAGGAAAAGTGCAGACACCAAAGAACGTTGTTTTTTTTTATAATTATATTCGTCTTATTCAGGTTTTTCTAGTTTCAAGAAACTAAATAATCCACTCAGCTAATAAGCAAAAAAGGGTAGCATTTCAAGTATTTGACAGGCAATATTATATGTATAAAATAAGTTCAGAAATTATAAGAACTGGCTCTGGGAGTTGAAAACAGCAAGTAAAGCTGTGGTAAGCTAAAAAGCCTTATGTGTAGCAGTTTTATATGTCTGTGGTGCCACTATTTTTACCATGGTTGTTTTCAAAGTGCCGACTTGAATGTGGGGTTGGGATAAGATGCTCAGAAGCATGTCGTTGTATTACATTACACACCACAAGGACACCAATGCACACAGAATTTTCACCATTTAGGTATGAGCTTCATCTGTATTTCTGTGAGGAAATGTAGGCAATGTGCTCCCTATGAGAATCTAATGCCTGATGATCTGCGGTGGAGATGTAATATACTTGAGTCATTCCCCAGTCTCTATCCTAGTCCACGGAAATATTGTCTTCTATGAAATAGGTCCTTGGCATCAACAAGATTAGAAGACTTTTCCATAAGTTTTCTTCAAGTATCTTTATAGTATCAGGTCTTACATTCAAGCCTTTAGTCCATCCTAAGTTCAGTTTTGTATATGGTTATAGATAGGAGCTTGGCTTGATTTTTCTACATATCACAATCCAATTTTACAAACACTGTTTATTAAAGAAGTTATCCTCTCTCCAGTGTATGTTTTTGTTGACATTGTCAAAGATCAGAAGGTTGTAAGTATGTGGCTTCATTTCTGGGTTCCTTATTTTGTTCCATTGTTCTTTGTGTCTATGACTATACCTGTACCATGCTGTTTTGATTACCATAGTCTTGTATAATTTGAAGCCAGGCAATGTGATACTTCCAGGTGGCTTTTTCTATTCAGGGTCTTTTTTGGTTCCATGTTAACATTTTTTTTAAATTATTTTTTCTAAATCTGTGAAAATCATGTTGGTATTTTGATAGGATTGTATTGAACCTGTAGTTTTAGGCAGCATGGTCATTTTAACAATATGAATTATTCTGATCCACAAATATGGGAGGTTTTTTCATTTGTTTGTGTTATCTACAATTACTGTCGTCAATGTTTTCCAGTTCTCCTTGTAGATATCTTTCTTAGATTTTTTTTTCTTTTGCAAATGTTTTAAATGGGATTAAGTTCTTGGTTTGATTCTCAGATTGATTGTTATTGGCATATAATGATTTGTTTATAATGATTTTATAATGAGCTATTGCTGAGGAGTCTTTCATATGAATCTTTAGAGTTTTCTAGACATAAGATCATATTAGCAGCAAACAGTCATAACTTGTTTTCTTCCTTTCCAATTTGAATGTCCTTTATCTCTTTCTTTTGCCTGATTGCCTCTGCTAGAACTTCCAGCACTACATGGAATAAGAGTGATGAAAGCAGGCATCACTGCATTGTTCCAATTCTTAAAGAAAAGTATTCTAACTTTTCCTGTTAAGAACAAGGTTGGTTCTGAGTTTTTCATGTATGGCCTTTATTATTTTTAGATATACTTCTTCAATGTCTAGTTCTTGCTGATTTATTATGAAGTAATGCTAATATTTATCAAGTGATATTTCTGTGTCTATTGAGATGATCACACGGTTCTTGTCCTTAATACTGTTTATGCAGTGTATCACATTTATTCATTTCTACGTATTGAATAATCCTTGAATCTCTAGTATAAAATCCACTTTACTCATGTATTACCTTTTGATATGATCTTTGATTCAATTTGTTAGTATTTTGATGATGATTTTGTGTCTACATTCATTAGAGACATTGGCTGTAGGATTTGTTGTTGTATCTGCCTGCTTTTGGAACAAAAGTGATACTAGCCCTGTAAATGAGTTGGAAAGAATTCCCTTCATCTTGATTTTTTGAAACAGTTTCAGGAGGCTTGGTATTAGCTCTTTGCATTCTTGATAGAATTCAGCTTTGAATCCATCTAGTTTGTAGCTGTTACTTGTCAGTAGATTTTTTATTACTGATTGAATTCACTATACATTATTTGTCTGTTCAGGAGCTCTATTTCTTCCTGGTTTGATCTAAGGAGGTTCTATGCTTCCAGGAATCCATTCCCTAGGTTTTATGGTTTGGGAGCATATAGTTATTCACAAGAGCCTCTAATGATCTTTTGTATTTCTGTGGTATCAATTGCCATGTGCCCTTTTTCATTTCTGACTCTGTTAATCTGGATAATCTCTCTTCCTGGTAACCCTAGTTAATGGAGTTTTTACAACTAAGTTTTCATTCTGTTCACTCTTTGTATTGATTGATTTTTGGTCTCAATTTCATTGAGTTCTGCTCTGATCTTTGTTATTTCTGCTAACTTTGGGTTTAGTTTGTTATTACTTTTCTAGTTCCTTAAGCTGTGACATTAGATTGTTAATTTCTGACCTTTCTACCTTTTCAATTTAGCTATTTGATGCTACACACTTCCCTATTAACACTATTTGTGCTATATACTACAGGATTTGATATGTTCCAACCTTTTTACATTTTGCCTATTAATTTCTTTATTGACCCTAATTGTTCAGTATCATGATGTTTTATATCAATGTATTTTCAAAGCTCCTGAAGTTTCTCTTTGTATTGATATCTTATATTATTCCATTTTGGTCTGAGAAGTTATTTGATACTTTTCTGATTTTTAAAATTTGATTAAGACTTGTTTTGTGGCTTAATATGTGTTCTATCTTAGAGAATATTCCATTTGCTAGTGAAAAGGATGTATATTCTGTCATTATATTGAATGTTCTATAAACATCTATTGAGTCGTATTGGTTTAAAGTTCAATTTAAGTCCAGTATTTCTTTGTTGATTTTATGTCTGAATGATCTGATGAATGCTGTCAGCGGGCTGTTGAAGTACCCCACTATTAATATATTTCTGTCTATCTCTTGCTTTAAGTCTAATTTTTTTTTAATCCAATATTCTGTAGATTCCTGGTATCTAGGCTCACAAAATGGCACTCATTTCAAGCTGCTCTGGGGGCAGAAGCCTGAGGGAATCTACGTGGCTTCCTGTTACATAGGAATATATCTCTATTCTCTAGGTAGAGAGTAGGCCTTTATTAGGGTCTGAGTGAGTCAAGGGGTTCTCCTATAGCTAAGATTGTAAAGGCCCTTTTGGAATGTGAAGCCCAGGAATTTCTCTCTTACTATTTCCCCATATCCAGAAGCCCTTGCTGGCTCTCAGACAGGCCCCAGTCAGGAAAGCTGCCTTGAAGCCTCTCCTCACTTACTTTTGGTGCTTCCTATCACTTCTATGGCGAATTCTACCATTGTCTCCTAGGTGATCTTTTAAAAAATGTGAGTATCTACTTACTATTCTGAGTCTTCTTCATTGATGAAGTACATATTACCTGCTTCTAGTCAGCCATCTTGATCATATTTCCTAAATACAAATTTACAGTCTACCATTCTATAGAAAAAGATGCCAAATGACTATTTATTAAAAGTTTAAATTTAGACTCATAATTCATGACTTTAAAACTTACTACAAAACTGGAGTAATCCAAACACTGAGACATAACACTAAATAACACAGAGAAGCATTCTTTGCTCATGGAAAATATATTCTACTGAAGAATACATATAATAAATCAATAAACAAGATAATTTCAGAGTATAATAAGTACTGTAAGGTAAATAAGTTAAGAATTATAAAAATACATATAACAAAGTGAGTGTAAAGGGCAAAAATATTTATCTGCTTTGAGATATGCTATTTTAATTAATGGTGTTTATTTTTCCCAGAATTATTAGTACATGTTAATTAAGAGATAATTTTATTTTTCTTTAAGATATGTGTGCGATATATAGTTTAAAAAATAGCTTGGTGAAAATTTGCTATCCAAAGAATAGTAGGTAGTATAATTTTCGTCTGCTACTCAGTTGAGAGATTACAAAGGTAAAAAAATCTCCAAGCAATTATGGAATATGAGATTGGAATGCACAAACATTAGGCTGAAGACCATTTATATGATATTCTGGGGGCCCAGACAACTCATTACATTTAATGTATCATTAGTGAATAATTGGCAACACGTTATATGCTTTTTAATATAGAGGAATAAAAAACGGGGAGGAGAAGATGATTCATGAGATCATTAGTGAATACCTCCAGGCTGAGTCAAGTTTCAGCTCCAGTTCTTTGGGTAAAAGATGTTATTACAAGACAACATCTGTTTGTAAATAATGTAGTAGAGTGTTCTTGGTTCAGAACTTAATACACCATTATCTATTGTTTTTTTCAGTTTTTGGCCCTGGCTGGGTTTGAACCTACCACCTCCAGCATAGGGGACTGATGCCTTACTCCTTTGAGCCACAGGCGCTGTCCCATAATCTATTTCTTGAAACTGTAGCATTCGCCTGTGTTTTGTTTAAAGGTTGTCCAAGGAAAACTTTCAAAACAAAAATATTTGTCAAGAAGATATAAAGATATAAAACTATATTTTTTCTTCTATACATTAATATATAAAGCAAAATAATAGTAATTTACTCTCAAATATTTTAACAGATTTACCTTTGTAAATGAAAAATTAAATGTCACTCAACGCAACCAATGAAGATGCTTGGAGCCCACAATTTAGATCTGATTTCCCGCAGTGACTATTTCATTACAAGGGTATTGTATTCCCAAGAGAAACATATTGGTCATAAATTATTTAAAAATGGATAAAAGAATTTTTATTTGAATCATATATCAATATAAAGTACAGAAAAAATCTTAACCTTGAATTTATGTCCACTATATTCATGTATTATTTTCGCAAAACATACTATTTCTATGAGCAAATACTGAAAACGCTTAGCACATTGAGAGTAACACAAGCTAGGTTTTAGATATGGTTTCTATATGGTTTTGATTACTATTTGATATTATCCTGCAATATAAAATATATATTATAAATATATACATATTATATAATCTTCAACATGTTCTCATTTCTTGCCCACCATTGTCTTTCAAAAAAAGTTGACAACAATACGTTTCTTAATGAAATTGAAAACTGTTAACTTGTTTGTGTGTTTTAAACCCAGTGATACATCTTTCAACTTATAGTTCCTTCTTTCTATTCTGAGCATTGCTTTACTACATATTTCTTAAACTGGCCCTTTTATATAAAATGTCCAGGGACTAAACAGTAATTTTCCGAAATATCATTATTGGTAATCAGGATATTTAAAAATAAAGCACATTTAAGGCTGGACATGGTGATTCACACCTATAATCCTAGCACTCCAGGAGGCCAAAGCAGGAGGACTGCTAATTGGAGACCATTCTATGTCTAATAAAAATAGGAAAATAGGCAGGCATTGCACCCTTATAGTTCCAGCTACTTGGGAGACCAAAGCAGAATCATCTCTTAAGCCCAGCACTGTGAGGTTACAAGAGGCCGTGATGATGCTGCCACTATATTCCATTCAGGAAGTCAAAGCAAGACATTTTGGGGGGAAAAATGCCTTTAAATCTTTAGAGGCTGTGTTCATTGTTTTAAGACATTAGGTTGGTTTTCCTAGGTTTGTCCTTGGTTCGCTGTTGCTCTTAAGTTCTAGATGCAACTTACCCTATCAAATCATGCAATGTAACAGAGCTTTATAAAGATTAATTGACATAATTATGCAGCAAGGATTGAAAATGGAAGAAATTCCAGGGTGCAGGTTAGGGGAGGACTCCTTGGAGAATTTATAATAGTGCGTGTAGAATTTTGTGTTGACATTTTGCAGAAAGAAGTGGGGTAGATATTACAAGTCTAAGGTGCATAAAAGGACTGACAATAGGTTCTGGAGGATGACACGGTAATCTCTCTAGCCCAGAGGTCTACAAAAACTCTCTTTCTGATGGCCTGATGGGAAATGACTGCCCTCCTTCCTCCCTTACTTCTCTTGGCTTCGCTGGATTTGTATCGTCACTCTTTCTCTGCACACCTTCCCAGTGATCGCTCCCATACTGGCTGAGTATTTACACCCAGTCTGCCTTTACTCTTCTACTCCACACTTAGTCTTTCTTTACTGCGCAAATCCTCCCTCACCTTTAGCTGTGTACTCAACACTCCTTTAAGTTAATTTAAAGCGTGAATAGAGTTTATATGTATTGTTCTGAAATTTTTGATACACAAAAATCAAGAAATGTAAAGTCTGCATGGACAGAAGCCCCTCCCAGCAGCATCGATAAGCCGAGCAAGTTGAAACTTGCCCTGGAGAATCAGAAAGGATGCTGTTGGATGAATTTCTTAGAAGTGAAATAATGAACCATAACAAGGTCTCAAAATTTACACAGGATGATGAGCATTTTTTCATATGTCTGTAGGCCATGCACTTGTCTTCTTTAGAGAAGTTTCTCTTCAAGTCCCTTGCCCAACCTGAGATGGGATCACTTGTTCTTTTCCTGCTAATACACTTGAGTTCTGCGGATTCTGGTTATTAAACCTTTGTCAGAGACATAACCTGCAAATATCTTCTCCCATTCTGAGGGCTGTCTGTTTGCTTTACTTACTGTGTTATTGGCTGTGCAGAAGCTTTTTAGTTTGATCAGATCCCAGTAGTGCATTTTTGATGCTGCTTGAATTGCCCAGGGGGTCCTCCTCATAAAA
This sequence comes from Galago senegalensis, assembly GCA_963575145.1. Lineage (NCBI taxonomy): Eukaryota > Metazoa > Chordata > Mammalia > Primates > Galagidae > Galago > Galago senegalensis. The sequence goes on from CAUYTI010090375.1 coordinate 55,274, forward strand.
TATTCACCCAGGAATATTATGCAGCCTTAAAGAAAGATGGAGACTTTACCTCTTACATGTTTACATGGACGGAGCTGGAACATATTCTTCTTAGCAAAGTAGCTCAAGAATGGAAGAAAAAGTATCCAATGTACTCAGCCCTACTATGAAACTAATTTATAGCTTTCTTATGATAGCTATAACCCAATTATAGGCCAAGACTCTGGGGAACGGGTAAAGGGAGGGGAGGGGGAAATGGGTGAATGGAGGGTAGTTGGTGAGACCACACCTATAGTGCATCTTACAAGGGTACATGTGAAACTTACTAAAAGTAGAATATAAACGTCTTAACACAATAACTAAGAAAATGCCATGAAGGCTATGTTAACCAGTTTGATGAAAATATTTCAAATTGTATATAAAACCAGCACATTGTACCCCAAGACTTCATTAATGTACACAGCTATGATTTAATAAAAAACAAACAAACAAAAAAAACTTCCACAGGGACCCACATACTGAAACTTATACTGCTCTGTCCATTCTACTACTATTTTTTCCTTAAAGCAACACTCTTTCCTTTCTATTATTCCCTTTCAGTCATAAACTTCTGCTCCCCTAAAACTACTATCTCATATTATTTTTTCACTTTCATCACTTTTCTTTCCCCTTTGTCTCTGCAGGATAAAGTTACCTCATGCATGAATGATTACTGGAGCTGACTTGCAAATCTCCCTAGTCCTAAAATGAAAAATCTACCATTTGCTGAAAATCACTGTGTCAGATTCTAACAATCATCCTATTAAATCCAAGCAGCAAACCTATAATCTTTCTTTTATGCATGAATAACATGGCTAAATTTTTCCAATACAGTATAAGGGAAACACAATTTACATCAGAAGTCCAAACTCTTAAGTTTGTGTTTTTATACTAAATTGAGAATAATGTATCTTTCCAAGTATCTTGCACATCACTCATTTTGTTATAGGGAAGACTAAAGAACAAAACAAAACAAAAAGGCAAATAATGTATTCAAAAAGGAGAATAATGTATTCAATATTTGAGTTAATGGACTTAGCTTATTTGAAAAAATAAAAAGAAGTTTGTATACTGCAGATAGACCAGAGTGAAATAAGGGAACACTCCTTTGCTCTGCATAATAGAAAAGGCAAACATTGTGAATTTCAGTAAGCCATTGGGTGCCTTTTTATGTCCCTGGGAGAAGGATATGAAAAGAGTTTAGGAGAAAGTGAGTGATGGGCTTGAGAAGTTTGTGAAACAATGGCCTCCAACATGTCCTACAGACATTAAGATCCAGTATAAAACTTCTTGTGGCAAGCAACAGCTCATGAATTTCTACACAATGGCATGTCTGTCATTGATTTTGAAGTTATTTTCTGCTTATTTTATAATTCTGTCATTTCCTCCAAAATTTTCAGAAGTTTCTTATACATGATAAACAAGAATTTGTGGTGATTCATGGAAACCATCACGGACCTGGAATTCCATTAAGTAAGAGGAACCTCAAGTTCAGAGTTTTGCCAGGAGACAAGAGAACATGGCACCTGGTAAACTGACTGTTATCTTTTCTCTAAATATAAGAAGCTGCCCTTGAAGAAAAGTGTGTGTAAAGTTAGACGTTTTAATGGCAGGGGGATGCAAAAGCCTGGATGAATTGAGTTCATCCAATTAAACTACTAGTATGTAAGTATATCTCTTATGCTCAACAATCTACAACAACTCCTTTGTTCTCACCTTGAGCCTAATATATTGTGCTCATTTTCAATCTCTATGTAATCTATTTAGCAATCAATGTATCCATGTACTCATTTCTTCCTTCTCCAATCCGTTAGTCATCTATTGTTTTTTATAAAGATGTTTGCTTATTGCCTACCTATGAACCTACCAGTGTAGAAGGCATACTCATGTTTCCATTCTCTTATGCCCCACAAACTGTCTTCTCATGATGTGCCCACCTTAACTTTCCCATATATGCTTATGCATTTTTTCCAAGTTTCTTCTGAACAATTTCTTCATTCTTTTAAACAATTATGTATTCTAAATGATGGCCTGAGTCTACATAGGCTAATTATCTTTTATTTGATAAAAGAGGTTCCTTTTATCTCCATAGTTGTATTATAAATCCATAAAGGGCCTATCTCTTATTTTTTAATTTCTCAAATAATAATATGGAACAACTCCAGTGTGATAGGCTAAATAATGGCCTCCTAAGATGTTCATATCTAAAACTCCACTACTGTGAATGCTCTCTTGTATGGAGAAAATAATTTTGCAGATGGTATGAAGGTGAAGTCTTGAGATGGAGAGATAATTCTGGATTATCTGAGTAGGCCATCTTTATAATCACAAATGGAAAACCTTATAAGAGGTAGTTAGATGCAACTATAATAAAAGAGAAGGCAGTGTGACCACAGAAGCAGAGACTGAAAGGATGTAGCCAAGAGCCAAAGAAGACAGAGACAAGTAGCAGGTACTCCCTCTGGGGTCTCCAGAAGGGCTTTCCTCTATTCCTCCTAAGTCTTATTTTGGACTTTAGATTTCTAATCTCCAAAACTGAATAATAAATTTATGTTATTGTAAGGCTCTAATTTGTGGTGTTTTATTACAGTGACCACAGCAACACACACACACACACACACACACACATATATATGTGTATATATATGTATATATATACAAAAAAAACTGGGTATATAGTATTTATAGCTATGTAATAATTGTTAAATTGACCTTTGCTCTTTTGGCCTCTGTAGGGGTTTTGGGCAAACATTCTTCTACCACTTTTGAAATAACAATACATTTTCACCATCTGACTATTTAACTTGAAATAAAAAAGACTGTATCTTAGTTAAAATGCAAGATAATATGATTTATAGTAGAAAGAGAATCCATAGGGAAGAGATTTATGACATTGATGTGGGAAATGATTTCTTTTCTTTCTTTCTTTCTTTTTTTATTCTTGGATCTAATCTTAAAAACACAGAGAACAAAAGTAAAAAATATACATATGAGATTATATCAAACTAAAAAGTTCTGGCATACCAATAAGTTAAATAGACAATCTACAGAATGGTAGGCCAAGACAGGAAGATTGCTTAATTTCAGAAGTTCTAGACCAACTTGAGCAAGAGTGAGACCCCATATCTACCAAAAATAGAAAAATTAGCCAGGTATTGTGACAGGCACCTGTAGTCCCAGTTACTTGGGAGGCTGAGGCAGGAGGATCACCTGAACCCAAGAGTTAGGTATTGCTTCAATTGCCCGGGGAGTCCTCCTCATAAAATATTTTCCCAGGCTGATTTCTTCAAGAGTTTTTCCTGCACTTTCTTCTAGTATTTTTTTTTTTTTTTTTTTGCTTGTACGAAAGATCTTTATTGGTGGGGGGAGGGAGGCTGCAGAGCAGCATCAAGGAGGAGAGAAAAGAGGGAAGAGAGATAAGGAGAGAGTGAGGAAGAGGAGAGAGAGAGTGGAGAAGAGTGAGGAGGAAGAGAGAGAAAAGAGAGCAGAGAAAGAAGGCAGAAGGAGGTGAGAGCTTTCTTCTAGTATTTTTATAGTTTCATGTTTTAAGTTTAAATCTTTAATCCAGTGAGAGTCTATCTTAGTTAATGGTGAGAGGTGT
>CAUYTI010090376.1:0-34606 GCA_963575145.1 Galago senegalensis
CCAGCTACTTGGGAGGCGGAGGCAAGAGACTCGCTTGAGCCCAGGAGTTGGAGGTTGCTGTGAGCTGTAATGCCACGGCACTCTACCCAGGGGGACAGCTTGAGGCTCTGTCTCAAAAAAAAAAAAAAAAAAAAAGAAGTACTTAAGCTCAGAATGGGGCAGACCTGTGAGTGATACCTGCAAATTATCATTTGACATTTAGCAGGTGCCCCTAACTCAATGTCTAGCCACCTCCATTACAGACGAAATTTTCATTTCCAACAGGTGACATGTTAAACAGATGATTGCATCAGAATAGTCAGGAATAAAATTTAAAAAATGAGGAAATTTCTCACAAGGTTTTGAGAGTTAAACCAACAAAAAAATTGCCTGTTAAGAATAATGTTTTGAATGTGAAGTCTGAGGAATTTCATTTTCAACAGAATATTCTTCCTTCCCCATTTTTTTTCCCTGAGTTGTCCCTTCTGTCAGCATCAAACCATAGAGGGCTGTTTTCCATTCTGCAGGACTTCTGTAAATTAAATCATCATTTTAGTGAAAATTCTAAAGCTAGGAAAAAAAAAAAGATTATTCTGTTGAAACCCAAATCCATTAGATTTAATATACAGCTTGAGAAATGATTCCATTGGTCTCATGTTTATCCCTGTCCCTAGGGCATTCCTCTTAGTGGCTTTGCAAAAAATGGCAAAGATAGATAGTAGTGTTGTCAGTAGTAAGGCTGGTTTTGCCAAGGATAAAAGTTTTTATATATGATCATATAATTAAAGTGCTATTTATTCCTAAGGGAATATTTGGGACTTTGACAAACAAAATTTTCAATTCAGACAAAATGCAATGCCCGTCTCATCCTCTCCATCAGGGGGACCTGTGAGTGGAGGATTTTGGTCTGTAGCAGTGACGGTGTGCTGACCAGATGTACAAGTGACTTCTGAAACTGTCATCTGTTAGACTCCTCTAGAAAGCCACAGAAATAATCTAGTATTCAAGTTAAGTTTATTAAACTAACTTCAGTAAGAAAGAATACCATTTTGTCATAGTCTTAATAATTCTTACAATATGTTAGTTGGTCATGAGAAGATATTTACACTTTTCCAATCTGTGCTCAAATGGCTGAAGAGGTTTCAAGGCAGAACATTTTAGAGTAATACAAAATTGACAATATAAGAATTTAGGTTTGATGGACACTGTTAGGTGACAATTATGAAGTGATTTTGGACATGTGAATTATTGGTTGATGAGTTGTTTCCTCAGCTTACCCTTCATTTGAATTGAAGAGATTTGTCCAGATACAAAAAGTGATTTGCTGTAAAATAAAAATATTTATTGGCATATAGCCCTAATTTCTGTTGGAGAATTTCCTGAAATAAATAGTTATATCATATTGCCACACATGGTCTTGGTTCTACATTCAAGTAATGGGGATACTGATGATTTATTTTAATTTTCTCTTTATTTTAATTATTTTAATCCATAAGAGTAGTGGGACACCACTCCTGTAATCCCAGCTACTTAGGAGGCTGAGATGGGAGGATTGTATGAGCCCCAACCTTCCAGGCTGTATTATATTATTATTGCTGGGGCCTGTGAAGAGCCACTGTGCTCCAGCCTGGGCAACATGATGGGGGCAGAGGTAAATATTGATATTTGAATCCTTTACATATATAATGGAATAAAATAGACAAAAATAATTTGAAAAAAATTCCACCCTGTGGAAAGATGTTTGCCACACATACAATCAATAAATTATTACTATCAGTTATGAGTTAGTAAGTTTTACAAATCAGTTAGAAAAAAGCTAATACATATATTTTGTAGCAAAAGAAGCCAGAATAATCACCAATGCATGATTCTTATATTGGTTCCTCTGGTAACCCGAGAAAGACAAACTAAGACAACTAAATACCAATCAATAGCAATAAATTTCGCCTCACATAAAATTTACATAAAATGGAACATCAACAATTGTTAATAAAAATATGGAGAATTAATTCTTATACAGAGTAATGGAACTGTAACTTAGTACTATGGTGAGAATATGAATATTATCTTGTACAACTGAATATGAACCCTTTTATTTTAAAGTACTCTGGGTTCAAGTAGATACAATGACATCATTCTTGAATATGTGTGTAAGGAGATATATTCAAGAAAAGTTACTGAAGATTTATTTCTAATGAAAAAAACAGAAATGGGTTAAAGATAAAATAAAATATGGAATATTCTGAGATTTGAATTTTATATGGCACCTTAAATTTTATAAATATGACACTCCACTTTTTAATAGATGTTATAAATGAAAAAATTCAGAAGGATATAGAGTATTGTACAGTATACATAAATGTTAAAAACCCCAATCATGGCATTTTCATGGATATGTACTGTATGTATAGTGAACTATTAAACCATTGACAAAGTATGTAATGCGAAAATTCAGTTGAAATGCATTTAAACTGGAAATTTAACTCATTTTCTAATAGATCAAAAAATATGACAATGTTAACTATCGTTAATTATGAAAGTTAAGAACAATGTTACTATTATATTTTGACTCACTTTTTTGTTTGCTTTAACTATGTCATGATTTAAAAGCAAAAACTTAGTATTAGGATTAAGAAATAAAGCAGCAGACAAAACTAAACTTACAGAAACACATTTGCATATGTGCAAAAATTGTCTTCCAAACGTGGTTTGTGCTGGTGTTTAAGAGAGAATTATTTGAAGTAACTTAAATAGCAAGCAATGAGTAAAGCAAAAACCAAAATACATTGTTCTTAAATAATATGCAAATAATAAAAATAATGTGCTTAGATCTTGTATAAACTAAGAAAAATTGAATACGTTTTCCAGATTGGCAATGTGTTACCTCATGTAGGTAAATATACATAACACTATAAATTTTTTCATCAAATACTGAAACATCTTACATATAAAGCCCAAATGAGAGGGTGTGTGTGTGTGCATGTGTGTGTATATGTATGCGTGTGTATATATATGTGTATGTGTGTGTATATGTGTGCTTGTGTATATATGTGTGTATGTGTGTGTATATGTGTGCGTGTGTATATACATGTGTGTGTATATGTGTGCGTGCATGTATATGTTTTTAAGCACTTGAAGGAAATATAAGAAATTGTTAAGAGTATGTACTCTGGAAAGTGAGTGAAAATGGGGTTGGAAAATTATCATGTATTACGTGTATTCCTGTACTGGTAATACAAGAGTTGAACATAACAAATCTCAAAAAATCGCAATAAAAGAAACACATTCAGAAATGTAGCATTTACATTTAGAAGCAAGGCATGAGTAGAAGGTTTTGTCTTTTTTTCCCAATAATCATTGTAAAGGACAATTTCAAAGATGAGTAGGTTTTCAGTCACTCTACCCATTACTTATTAATCCATTAAGAAGAAAGTCAATTATGAATTTGTATAGACAAATGGACATAGAATCGTAAGTGAAGATTTTTGTAGGGCACGTCATGCTCCAACACCATGAGAGGACTTTCAAATGCATTGAGTCCAGACCAAGAAGCCAAAAAGATTGCCAGAAACATGGTGTGTTATTTACTCTTTAAATTACATTATCACATAAAATAAAATAAAATAACTTCATTTTGTTTCTATTTTTAACTTGTACTTAAAACTGTAAAATTTGAGTCAGGAAATTTATTTTTTTAAACCAGAACCTTCAGTGGAAAGTGTTCAGTAATTAGCTCATGGTGGTTTCAGATTCTGGATTGATTCCCAGGTCTTACTCTTCTCTCCTGTGGGAAATTTTGATCATAAAATTCAAAGGCTGACCTTGGTTCTGATTTTATAAGGAATATTATATTCAGTTCGACCTTCACAATCTAGATTGAAAGAAGATGAAAGGATTAGCTGAAATTGAACACTATGCCTGCGGTCCAAGGAAGGAAGGAAAAAAAAAGTTAAACTTTCAGAATCATAAATTATACATGAGAAGATATATGCTAATAGCATAATCTAAAGTCACCAGATTTTCCGTATTATGTGAAGGTGTAGTGTTAGGTTAGCTGCATGGTAATAATAGCTTTAAAAAGACAGGGTACCGCGAGGGCAGAAAAAGAATATTTTCGTAATTTGCAATTCTACATTGGAAAAAACACTTGCAAATGAATTACTTTTCTATATAAATAGTAAGTAAAATTATCAGAGTGTTAGATCCCATTTAATTTTTATACACACATGCAAATACTATACACATTACATAGTCTTCATTAAAATTTCATTAGAAAAGTATTTACATACTTTAAAATAGCAAAAATATTACTAATTATTTATAATTATAAGGACATTATCTTTTAAGAATTATTATGGGTAAACAATAGTTGTATATATTTGTAGGTACATGTGATGTTTTGATATAGGCATACAATGTGAATTACTAAAATCTAGATCGTTGGGATACCCATCACCTCAGGCATTTAATGTTTCTTAGTGTTAAGAACACACCAATTCCACTCTTTCAGTTATTTTAATACCCTAATTTATGATTGCTTTTAGTTACTCTGGCGCATTAGCAAATATTGTTCAGTATATGAGACTGTCTGAGTATATTTTTGCACCCATCAATGACCCCCACTTCATCTGCCTTCCTCACTACCCTTCCCCAGCCCCTGGTAGCCATCATTCTACTCCTTATCTCAATGAGATCAATTGTTTTTAATATTTAGCTCCCATATGTGAGAACATGGAAGATTTGTCTCTCTGACTTGTCTTATTTCAGCTGAGGTAAGGTTCTATATTCATCCATGTTGCACATGGCAGGATTTCATTCTTCTTTGCAACTCTGTGATATTCCGTTGTGTATATGTTCCAAAATTTATTTATCTGTTCACCTTTGATAGACACATAGGTTGATTCCAAGTTTTGGCTGTTGTACATAGTGTAGGAAAAAACACAGGAGTGCAGATGTCTTTTTTGATATACTCAATTGCCCTTCTTTTAAAGGGTATACTTACCATTGGGGTTTCTAAATTGTATGATAGTTCTACTTTTGTTTATTGAACAACCTCCATATGTTTCTCCATAGTGGTTGAAGTAATTAACATTCCCACAAACAGTGTATAAGGGTCTTCTTTTTCCACATTATCACCAAATTTCATTAGTACCTTTTTTTTAATGAAAGAAATTTTAACTGGTATGAGATGATAACTTATTATAGTTTTGATTTGCATTTCTCTGATGATTAGTGGTTTTGAGCATTTTTTTTTCAGATAGTTCATATAGCTGTTGGCCATTTTGTATGTCTTCTTTTCAGAAATGTGTGTTCAGATACTTTGTTAATTTTTTTAATTAATTAATTTATTTATTACTGATACATTCTTTTTTTGTTAATTTTTCAATTAGATTATTATACAACCTAGTATTAATCCCTTGACAAATGGGTCATCTCTAAGTATTTTCTCCCACCCTGTGGGTTGTTTCCATGCTGTCCAGTAGCCTTTTACTTGGTATGATGCCATTTGTCCAATTTTTCTTTGGTTCCCTGTGCTTTGGGAACATCACTTAAAAAATCCATGCTCAGATGAACATCGTGAAGAGTTTCTCCAATATTTACTTTTGGTAATTTCATAGTTTAAGGTCTTAGATTAAAGTCTTCAACCCATTTTTGTTTGATGTTTGAAATATGGTGAGCTATAAGGGTCTAGCTTAATTTTTATGCAAATAAATATTCAGTTTTCCAAGGACCATTTATTGAAGAGACTTTCCTTTCTCCCTGGTATGTTCTAGTCTGCTTTGTCGAAGTTCACTGCACATGCGTGGATTTATTTCTGGGTTACCTGTTCTAGTCAATTGTTTCTCTCTCTGTGTGTGCTTGTTTTTGCACCAGTACTCTGCTGTTTGGATTGTTACAACTCTGAAGCATGAGTCTATATTTACATTTTTTATTATGTATAACTTTAAGTGAGTTTATGTAATTCCTCCAGTTTTATCCTTTTTTCTCAGGATGGTTTTGTCCAATCTGAGTCTTCTGTGGTTCCACAAAAATTTTAGAGCATTTTTTTTCTATTTCTGGAAAGCATGTTATTGGTATTTTTGTGGGGATTTCATTGAATCTGTAGGTCAGTGTTTCACACCCTGTGGGTCGTGACTCACAGAAACTATATTAAAGGGTCATGGCATTGGGAAGGTTGAGAACCACTGCTGTAGGTATTTTGGGTTTAGTATAAACACCTTAACAGTATTGATTTTTTCAACCCATGATGATGAGATACCTTTTCTTCTTTTTGCATTCCTTTTTAAAATTTCTTTTAATATTTTATAGTTTTCATTATAGATATCTTTTACTTCTTTGGTTGAATTTATTACTAGGAATTTTATTTTATTTGTGGATGTTGTTAATGGCATTTCTACCTTCGTGTCTTTTCAAATTGTTTACTGTTCGTTTATATAGAAGAGCTACTGAATTTAATGTTGATTTTGTATCCTGTAACTATTGAATCTGTTTACAAATTCATTAAATTTGTTCTAATTTTTATTTTTTGATTTCTAGATAAAAGATCATAACATCTTTTGTTCTAATTTTTATTTTTTGATTTCTAGATAAAAGATCATAACATCTGTAAGCAAGAATATTTTGACTTTTTCTTTCCAATTTAGGACAGTTTAATTTCTTTCTTTTTTTTGATTGTTCAAGCTAGAACTTCCACTATCATGTTGAATACCAGTAGAGAAAGGGGGCATGCTTCTTTTGCTCCAGATTTTAGTGCAAAGGCTTTCAGTTTTCCCTCATGTAGTATGATACTGGCTGTGAGTCTGCCGTATACAACTTTTATTGTGTTGAGGTAAGTTCCTTTAATATACCTTTTAAAGAGCTTTTATCATGAAGGGACGTTACATTTTGTGGAATGATTTTTCATCAGTAATTGAAATGATCATATTATTTTTTGTCTTTCAGTTTGTTGATATGTTGTATCTCACTAATTGATTTGTATATGTTTAATCATTATTGCATCCCTAGAATTATTCTATTTGATCATGTTGAAAAATATTTTTAATGTATCACTGAGTTTTGGTTTGCTAGTATTTTCTTGAGGATTTTTGCATTTATGTTCACCAGAGATATTGGAGTATTGTTTTCCATTCTTGTTTCTTTTTCTGGTTTGGGGGTCAGGGTGCTACTAGGTTTGTAGAATGTGTTTTGGAGTATTCCCTCCTCATTGATTTTTAAAATAATAATATAAGTAAGATTGGTATTAAATTTTTGAATATTGGTAGAATTCAACAGTGAAAGCACTGAATCCTATATTCTTCTTTGATGAGAGAATTTTTATTACTGTTTTTATCTTATTATTTGTTATGGATTTATTTAAAGTTTAGATTTCTTCCTTAGGTTCAATCTTGGTGAGATATATTTGTTCAAGAATTTATCCATTTTTTCTAGGATTTTCAATTTATTCTCAATGTAGTTCTCCATAGTAGTGTCAAATGATCCTTTGGATGTCTGCAATATCAGTTATTGTGTCCTTTTTTTTTTTGCAGTTTTTGTCCAGGGCTGGGTTTGAACCCACCACCTCCAGCATATGGGGCTGGCACCCTACTCCTCTGAGCCACAGGCACCACTCATGATTTTAATTTTTTTTCTTTTGAATCATAAAGTCTTTTTTTGTGGCCTAACATATGGTCTGTCCTCCTCCCTTCCTTCCTTTCCTCTCTCTGCTCTCCCCTTCCCCCACCCCTCCCTCCTTTTCTCTTTCTGCTCTCTCCTTCCCCTACCCCCTTCCTCCTTTCTTTTCTCTGCTCTCTCTTTTCCCACCCTGCTATCTCCTTTTCTCTCAGCTCCCCCCTTTCCCCACCTCCCTCCCTCATTCCCTTGTTCTGCTCTCCCCTTGCATATTTTGAATCAGACCAAAGCTAGATAACTAGGATCTACAGAGAACTCAAATTAATTCACATGAAAAAGCCAACATCCCATCTACCAATGGGCAAGAGAGATGACTAGAACCTTCTCTAAAAAAGACAGACAAATGGCTGACAAACGTATGAAAAAATGCTCATCATCCCTAATTATTAGAGAAATGCAAATCAAAACCACCCTGAGATATCATCTAACTCCAGTGAGAATGGTCCACATCACAAAATCAAAAACTGCAGATGCTGGGGTGGCTGTGGAGAGAAGCACTTTTACACTGCTGGTGGGACTGCAAACTAATACGACCTTTTTGAAAGGAAGTATGGAGAACCCTCAAAGAACTCAAGCAAGATCTCCCATTTAATCCTGCAATCCCATTACTGGGCATCTACCCAGAAGGAAAAAAATCCTTTTACCATAAGGTCACTGCAGTAGACTATTTATTGCAGCTCAATTTACAATCTCCAAAATGTGGAAACAACCTAAATGCCCACCAACCTGGGAAAGAATTAAGAAGCTGTGGTACATGTACACCATGGAATATTATTCAGCCATTAAAAGAAATGGAGACTTTAAAGCCTTTGTATTAACCTGGATGGAAGTGGAACACATTTTTCTTAGTAAAGCATCATAAGAATATATAATCTTGAATCTTATGCACTCAATTCTCCTGTGAGAACAGTTGATGACCTAGTACATGGTTGGGGCAGTGTGTGAAGAGTGTCAATTGAATTCTTAAGTTCTAGAATTTCTGTTCCTTTTTATTATTTCAATGTTTTTTGTTAAATTTATCAGTTAGATTTGTGGATTCCTTTTCTCTGTTATATTGAAGTTCACTGAGGTACTTCAAGAAAGGTATTTTTTCCTCATTAGTGTAGTGGTGAGTATTAAAAAAAAAGATATTTTGAATTCTTTGAAAGACCACCTATCTCTATCACTCCAAGATTAGACACTGGCAATTTATTTAGTTGATTTGGTGAGGTCATGTCTGCCAGGATATTTTTGGTGCTTGTGGATTTTCACTGATGTCTGAACATTGAAAAGTTCGTTATTTATTTTAATCTTCATTATTTGGGCTTGTGTTAACCCATCCTTCTCATGAAGGTTTTACTACTATTCAAAGGAAATTGAATGTTGTAATTGAAGTCTTTGGTCATCATAGCCATATCAGCACTACAGTTGCCATCAGCCCAGTAACGCTATGACTCCTGGTAGTACCACCTTGGTGAACATGGTAAGGTATGAGAGAGTTCCCTGGGTTACAAGGCAAGGCATTTCACTTTCTTCCCTCATTCTCTGTGTTGGGCTGCTGGAGATGGGGTTGGAGTGACATGGGCCCTCCTTCATGGTCCCCAGCACCAAGTCACACCTAAGTCAGCCATGTCATACTCAAAGCCCATGGGGTCTATTACATGGCTACTGCTGATAGTTATTCAAAGCACAAGTTGCTCTTTAGTAAGAAAACTTCAGAAATGGACCTTCCCCCAGGGCAGTATGTTTTCTTCTGTGCAGGGTGGATACAGAAATGCCTTGCAGGAACAAAGGCCTGGGTGGAGGGTTTTCAGGAGTCTGCTTGGGACTTTATTTTATTGTGCCTTAACTGGTACACAAGTAGCAAAACCAAGTCCTCTCAACTTTTCCCTTTTCTTTCCTCCAGCAAAAAAAGACCCTCTCTAAACCACACTGCCTGTATTTGGGGGAGGGGTGATATAGGTCCTGGCTTGGCTACTGATTGCTGGTGACTCACTGGGTCATGTATAGCCCAAGTCTACTGGCTTCTAGTCAGTCCAGCTATAGGAATTACCCAATAACTACGGCCTTTGATGTAAGACTGGCATTTGAATTTCATCCTATCTGAAGCTATCTTTTGTCATACTGGTGGTTGGACTATCTGGAACTCTGGTTTCAGGCGAAGATTTTCCTCTGGCCAGGCTGGTCTAATTGCTCCCTATGTGGGCTTTGGTAGCATTCTGCCCCATGCTATGTTGCCTCACTTCACTTTCACTCTGCTAGACTAAGCACACTTATTCCCTCTCCATTCTGCACGCTGCAGTGGTATTGCCCTGGGAGGTAAGAGGTGTGGTGTAAGCAGCGTGAGATTGTCTTTTCTGCCCTCTTCTTTGCTTCTTTCCTAGATAGAATGTTAAAGCCAATTATTATGATCATTCAGCTGAATTTTGGTAAATCTGAAGGTACTTGTTTGCATAGATAGTTGTTGAATATGGTGTCTATGTGGAGGGATGATCATGGGGATTTCTATTTAGCCTTCTTGCTCCACAGATGGCATCTTTAGCATCAAATGACTCCTTTGACTTATTTGGAAAAATCTCTCTTTTTAGATTTTAATTTTGCCAAACTCACTCTAATTCACAATTGAAATAATATAAAATTCACATTTCTAAAATACGTTATAATGATTGAAGTTTTATAAAAAAAGGTCAAACATTAAATGCTTGGTATAACACACCATGAAAAGCATCTATCCATCTACCAAGAAAAACATTATTTGTTACAACCTGAGAATGATTTTTTGTCATGTTTATGTGTCAAGTACATGAACGTGCATTTGCTTGCTGTCAATATTACCATTGATCAATGTTTTCCTTTCTTAGTATACTCTTTGTCAATATTTCTTTCTTTAGCAAGAGAAGAAGAACCTCAACTTCCACAACTTCCATAGAAGGCACTACAGTCTATCTTCTCTGTCTGGTAGACAGTTTAACTTCGTCCAGATTCAGAATATGCCATGCTAACACTTGATGCTGAAACTTGGAAATCTGCTTTATTTCATCAATTACAATGACTCCACTATTTTCTCATTTAAAATATATTTTTTGCCTTCAAAATATTTTGAGATTTGTGAGTAAACAATAGTTTGATTGTTGAAACAGAGTAATATGACTAGAGGATAACAGTGCTCAAGAATGACCTAAACATTCCCTGATATTTGAATGTAAATGAAGCTGGAATCATGAAAGTCAAATGCTGGAAATTGAAATAAACAATGTCAGATTCAATTTGGCTATGAATGACAAATTGAACTCTGATTTATTTGATGCTATGCTTTCAGTTTTTTAAAGTGTTCACTGTAGTGACAGAATAATTTAGAAATATGAACTGTGCTCTGTTTATCCGAGTAGGTATATTTATCTACCCACTCCAACATGACGGGCATGCAGACTTATTTTCTTGCTTCATAGTCTATCATAGGTCAGAATTGCAGGTAACAATTGAAGAAAACTTTCCCCAACCTTCAACCCTTATCTTGACTTATCTAGAATTAAACCAATTTTTAATAAATGTATACTAAGTTTTCAATTATTTTAGGGACTGGGGATATAGTAGTGATAATGATCCTAGATAAATAAGATACCAGGAAATAAATAATTTAAAAAAGAGGTTGTAAATTATGGTGAAAAAGTAAGAGAAAGTTCAAATATGACACACGCATCTCTTTTCAGTGTCAGAACATTAGTGAAAATGATTGTGGCAGTTGATAATATATATTAAATTTTTGCTGTATGTCGAATACTGAGACACACAGTGTATATATCATCCATTCAATGCTCATAGTCACACTGATCATTATACAAATTATTAATTTTGAGGCCTAGGCCATGACACTGATGGAGAATTTATATGTAAATACAAATGTTGTATTTCCTAATTTTTGTGAATGGAGGAATATCAGTGAACTATGATAAGATTTCTGAAATATTACTACATATGATTTAACAAGCCCTAGTGGACACAGTGTGCTCAGCAGATACATGTATAAGAATAAAGAAATGACCAAGCATGGACATGTTACATGTCAGATTTCTGACACAATTTAATTTGTGGTTCACAGTAGATTGGCAAGAAAATAAGGAATAAGGAACAAAGAAGATGCTTTCTGAATTTTCTGTAACAGACTAAATGTCTGAAAACAAACAAAAAAATCCAGGTCTTCCAGAAAATGGAAAGATGTGACTCCAAGGCTACCTTTTTTCTCACTGGGGAATATCACACAAGACAGGGGCTCACAGTTTGGGAAGATTACCGAGCCCATGGAGAAAATTACTAAATAACATCTCCTGTGGTGTTTTATAGGAATGAAAGTCTTTGCTTAGATAATAGATATTTGTATCTTGATTACAGTGCTCTGTCGCCCTTTTGAGGCCTCGGGGAATACGAAGGAGGTAGTGTGTTTCCACTCACGTTGGGTGGTGGGAGGAGGGAGAAGACTGGAGGGGTGTTCTTAGAAGCTTGGCTGTAAATTTGCAACCAAGCTACAAGAATCGAAAACACTAAAAATATTCATCAGGAGTGGCTGAATATCTGAACACTCTAAACTTTCTGAAGCACTGTAAATTTGGGAAAACCTCCAGTTCATTTCTCAAAGTTTTGTCAGAATCCAGAGAAAGACTGACTATGTTTAAAGTAAGGTTGGAGACTTCTGAGAGACACTGGACCCAGGGGTTTGGGGCTCAAGATTATGAACTCCACACAGAATATGTATATTTGGGGATAATATGGAAAAGAATAGTCAACTCAATTCTGCCTTCTTGAAAATTTGTCATCTATGCTTTTTACCTTCTGAAGTTGGAGAAGAAAATGCTTCTGTGAATAATTAAATTATGGCAACTTCAGAAACTGGAAACTGCCAGGAATCTTTAACTGGAAACTGTTTAAGGAATTTATAACTCCTCTGAAGTCCACTGCTTAGATGAGGGGATCCTGGAATTTATAATATGCGTGATATTTGTGATGCTAATAACACAGATAAAACTTCTTTAAACTGTGTGCAATTGCTGGCTTTATGTTAATACATACTATTTTCATCCCTTTCTATATGTTTTTCATTTACTTAAAAGTATGAACTTTATTCATTAAAAGGATACTTAAACCACATTGTTTGGACTGAGATTTTGAGAGTATCTGAAGAATCAAAAGGGAATTAAAGGACTTCTGATCTGTTACCAATAGAAAGTTAGTAATTTTTGTCATAACAGAGACATGCAATATGTGTTTGAATATTAAGTGACTTGTCAATATAATCAATTATTTTATTTAACAAAACATATTTTACTTAATCCTCTGCCTTGTTTGTAGGTGTAGTGCTGAGCAGAGTAACATTTCAGTCAGTGATGAGCCGCATGTATGATATTGGCTGTATAAGGTGATAATACTGTTTTTTATTGTATTGTTTCCATAGATAGATATTTTTAGCTACACAATACTTATCACTGTGTTACAGTCACCTACAATACAGTGACATGGCGTTATCCCATCACAGTAAGGAGGAGGGATAGGATATACACACAGCAGCCGTACCGATCTTTTTGGCACCAGGGATCAGTCTCAAGGAAGACAATTTTCCACTGACCTGAGGGGGTGCTGGAGGGTGCTGGGCTGCAGTATGGGACAGGAGTGGAGTTCAGGCAGCAACATGAGCAACGGGGCTTTGCCAATTTGCTCACTTCCTGCCATGTGGACAGTTTCTAACCGGCCACAGACAAGAACTTTATTGGTTCCAGGAACTGGTTTCATGGGAGACAAATTCACAGGTGAGGGTGGAGGATGGGACAGGAGGTGGAGGCCAGGCGTGATGCTTGTGTCCAGTTTCTGTCTGACTGTGAATGGCACTTGTCTGCAGCCTGGGACTTGGGGACCACAGCCCTGCAGAGTAGGTCTGCAGTCGGCTATACTCTCCAGGTTTATGTGAACACACACTATGCTGTTTTTACAACAACAAAATCATCTAATGACACATTTGACAGAACATGTCCCTCTCATTAAGCAATCCATGGCTGTCCTTGTGAGTGATCTCCAAAGTAGACCCTGACTCTGGGACAGAGCACACGTCTGGGTCTCAACACCCTCCCTGGAGTCCCAGTTGATAAAATGTCCATCTCTAGCTAGATGACAAGATGAGTGAGTTTCCACACACACAAGAAGAGACAAAAAAGATTTGGTTTTCCCATATGTGGAACTAATAAGGGGAACAGCAGCTATATTCAAGTGATGTGTGGAATTTTAAAATATCTTACTATAGGATGTTTTTAAGAAAATAACATTCTTCTAAAGAATAGTCAGGAATTAGTCTGTCTTATAGAGTAAAAAATAAAAAAAAAAAAACATTAGCAAGATAGTCTTTGGTAAACTTGCGTTTGTGATTCTATTCCAAGACATACATTTGCAATAGTGTACTCAAAAAAATAGTTCTATGCTTTATCTGTGAATTTATGATTTTTAGCTATAATTCAGAATAATTACTGGAAATTAACTATTGAACCAAAAGTGCAAATCAACCATTACTTCATAGCAGTATCTTATCCACTGTCCTTCCAAGAAGAGACTTAGAAAGGCTGTTGAACATCACATATGTGATATTTGAAAGTTCTTTCTGGGGGTGAGGACACTTTATCTGACTCAATCTTTACACAAAAAATTAGAGAGAAGCATAAACCAAGGATAACAGGGTGATTTTCTTAGAGGCCTCCAAATGGTGAATGGACGAGATAATTTTACCTTTGTACTCTTTTCTATTTTACTTTTGTACTCATAAACAGCTACTCCAGCTGCATTTTTATAGTCCATCTTTGCTTAAGTGCACGGTCTTAATTTATTCATTCATTACTGCTCACTGAGTACTGTTTGTCAACACTTAAGAGCTTGAATGCAGTATTCAAAAAAGGTAGGGTCCCTATTATTATAAATATTAAATTTTTTAATTATTTATTTTTCTGACACAGCATATCACTGTGTCACCCTCGTTACAGTGCCATGGTGTCATAACTTACAGCAACCACCAACTCTTGGGCTTAAGCGTTCACTGCTCTTGTCTCAGTCTCCCAAGTAGCTGGGACTATAGGTGTCCACTACAATGCCCAGCTATTTTTCTTTTTTTTTTTTTGAGATATGGTCTCACTCTTACTCAGACTGGTCTTGAACCTGTTAGCTTGGGCAATCTACCCACCTCATCCTCTGAAGTTGTAGGATTACAGGCATGAGCCACCACAGCAGATCATAAATGTTGAATTCAAAGATTCATTTACACAATCTACTGATAAATATGTTCCATGAGACAGTACCATAGAGTAAAGGGCTAGAGAGGGACGGCAAAAATTCAGAAAGGATGTCTCTGAGACGGTGACATGTGTATTTTATACAAACCAAAATAAGCACAAAGAACAAAGGAATTATCTCATCTATAGCACTCTGTTATTTGTTTACATATCATTCTCTTTATTTGTCATGAGACTAGTTAGGCTTTAAATTTCTCATTTTAAGGGAAAAATTCAGTTTATGTGTTCAGATAACACAATTCAACATAATTAGCAAGAATACACCCACACAGGTGAAGAGCTTGGAGCAGAAGGTTGAAGTGGCATCGAGCTCAGCAGATGACTTTAGAAGTTGTGTGGAGAGATTTGGGACTTTGTGAAAGAATTTTTTGACTTAAGTAATTGGGTGGCTGATAGTGCAATATTTTACAATGAGAAAGACAAAGAAATTATAAGACTTGGAGGGACAAAAAGCTTCATAGTTGACAGGTTATCTTAAAATATTTTCAAAACAATTCAAAGGAAAAACATCCAAAGGCAGTTGACTAAAGAATGGCGGCACTCAGAGGAGAGTGTCGAAACAGCACCTTGTGGAGGTCTGCTTAAACAATGTCGCTTGGAGAGAACGAGAGAACTAGTACAATCTGAAAGAGAATTCTAGGAAATTTAACAATTATAGCTAGAGAAGAAGAGGAGAAACTTACAAAGAGTAGGTTAGAAGGAAGGCTCAGATTGAAACGTGGAAATTCAAATAATGCCAGAAGTCTAGAGAAGGGAACCCTTCACATCAGAATGTAGAACACTTCCAAAGAGGTCGTTCAGACAGACTAGAGTAAAACAAGAAGGGATCCATAACATACTCCAGGAATTTCAATATTTATCTGGGAGACAAGGAAAAAGAAAAATAAAAGGAATTGAGGAGGAATAGCTATAAAAATAATCTTGAATAGGAGCCTATGGCAGGTAGTGTGGGGTGGGGAGTAGAGAAAGGAGGAACTTTGAAGGGAAGAATGATCAAATACATCAAATACTGCTTTTGAAAAACAGATCAAATAAGAACGAACTAGATCCTGTGGACTTAAGAAATAATTAGACACTTTGGTATTAAGAGCTATGACTAGACTAAAAGCCAGCTAATGTGGATTAAAAATTACTGAGAAGTAAAGAAACAGACACAGAAATTGCAATAATTTGTTTGAATGAGATTTATTTTACATGAGAGTCGTACCCTCAGGGTTCTGAAACACGTTGAATTTGATGCCCTCCTTTACAAAGGGGATTTTTGGTTACTGGGTCATCTTCCCCTGGCCCTACATAATTCCTCTGTCTAATTTCCTTGGCAGGATGTTGTCAATGTTTCAGTCCCACCTTTGTCAGTCCTATTGGTTCCTTTACAGTTTCCCCCCACCCCACCCCCGCTATGAAAAATAGTATTCCAGGGATAATCCTAAGAGAAATTCCAGGTCCCAGGCTGTAAACTCTGACCTTTGATATATGACTGATCGCTCTTGCAAGGAACGTGCTCCTAATGGAACCGCGTGAGTGTTTGCAGCATCATTCGTTCTCTGCCTCAATCATCACACAGATTATTAAGTGGACAGTGGATGCTCCCGAGATCACCAGCTGGGTTGACACCGATACCAACCAGAGAGCTGAGGGAGCTGAGCCTGATAAATCCCCCCAGGCATCATATCTGAGCATGTCCCTTCTAAGCGATCTGGGACCAGTTACATAACCATTGCAAAGAAGAGTGTCCCCACGAGGAACTTAACAAGAATCCCTCAGAATTGTAACCAGGACAATTATAAATTGTCAACCTGCACAACGAAACAAGCCACTTTTCTATCTGCATCTTTTCTATTATTTTTACCTTAAAACTTAGTCGTGAGTTTAGAATGAGATCCTGCATTTGACAAACCTGTTTTTCAAGGACATGTTATTACATAAATCTTCAACTGTGTTAGCACCTAGATTGAGAGAATTTTGGAACCTGAATCTCAACCCTCATTAGACAGCTGTTCTTCAGGACTCCATTACAAGTTGTATGCTGGGAAAAACATTGTTAGTAGAACTGGCAAATACTTAAAGTGTACCCATGGTCCTGCATCACATACATTTTAAAAGGATTGGTGCTGGTAGGTCAAGAAGGCTAATACTTATTTTTTGTATTTATAAATAAAGAGTAAAATGCAGCGCTAATTTCTGTCTTAGTTTAATGACAAACTTAAAATTGTTAGATGACTTTTCAAATCTCTTGCTTTTTATATTCCCCACCAACTTGTGGATTATCATTTTCCAGACTTGCTCTTGCATGAAGACTATTTTGCGATCTCTCTAACTGCTGTAAATTACCTCGCCTTGGTGCAGGGTATCTATTTCATGGAGGATTCTCAATGAAAGAAGAGTGACACCCCCACGCGTCCAAATCTCAGCCTGCTCCATCAGACTGATGATACTCTCCCAGCTTCTCAGTCTGAAATACCTCCTCCTGCTGCTCCTCATTATCGTCACCTTCGGTGACGCCTTTTCAAGCCTGTTGTCATAGAGTGTGCGATATCTTGGTGTTGTGAGGAGCATCATTATCGGCTCCATCAATGAGTCCCCAGGCATCTGACCCCAGAACTTCTAAAAGCTCACTATTCCCTGCCAGGAATTGTGAGAGAGAACAGAGTGTGTGTCTGTATCTGTACAAATATATTTTTCCTTCAAACTATATTTCTCTCTCTTTCTCTCTAGAAGTATATGTAGAGGTCTGTAAGTAGATACATAGTAATAGGCATGTATCTAACATATAAAATGATACAAACTAAATAAAAGATACAATCTTTACATCATTTCTCAAAGTAAAAGTACTTGGGATAATAGTCTTAAAAAATGCATATTTCCATGACTTCTATATTTTTACTTGTTTCTATGAATACAATGTCCCAGAAAATAAAACACAATTAAATTTATCTTTTATATCGAGTCCTATTTTCTAATATTAAATAACAAAATGTGCATATGTATACTTAACAAGGGGATATTTAAATAAGTTCATATGAATTGAAAAATATTGAACGAATATAACTAAACAATGAGATTATTGTCTTTGATAATATATTTAAAAGAGTAAGAGGCCATGGCAATAGAAATATTTGAAAGAAAGGAGCTAGTTGTTATAAATATTTTTTACTTGCTAATTAATTCGTATAGCTCTGGATATAAATGCGTTTCAAATACATTATGAACCTGTCCTTTAGAATATAACTATGTAGCACAATATTTATCATCTATAAAAGTATATATTTTATGCTATTGAGAAAGAAGTTATCTTTCATATTCTTTTCTATTAGATATAATAAACTAATTTTAGTAAATAATGTAATTCATTGTCTATAAGACCGAATGTTATCAGATAATACAGAAATCTACTATGGGTATTAGTTAAAATGTTCATCATGTAATGACATATATGATAAAATATTTATTTGCCATTTCATTAGTGAGGACACCAATCTCAGGATAAAAGTGAGTAGGGAAATTTGAGATTAAGAAGCTTCTGATCTTTTATTATACTTAATGTACTTGTTTCTGAGCAAACAGGAGGCATGTGGATATGTTTTCTACTACTTTCCAGAAAGAGGTTCCTACAAAATCTTTAGAGTAAATCAGAACTCTGTAGTCTTCTTTAAAAATATTTTCAAGAAATGAACTTGTTCTTGCCTATTTGAGCAAATGTCACATTTATAATAGCTGGTAAATTCCCAATAGAAAAGGAAAAATTATATATAACACACAAATTAGTATAAAAAATGTGTCCATGCCTTTAGCTAAATTCTCACTCCAACTTTTGATCAAAAAACTATTGCAGGGCAGAACCTGTGCTTAAAAATAAAGTGATATTGTTTAAAAAATATGCAGATGAATTACATTTTCCCATAAAATTTGGTCATTTGTCAAACGTCTAAGAATGCTGGTGTGTGAAACCTTCATCCAGCAGGGTGCCTGGACTCTCTCCTCTCCCGCAGGTCCGGGTCCACACAGGCTTGTTCTGTGCTTTCCCTTGTTTGGGGGTACTGGACGGATGTAAGTCAGTCCCATAAAAAGTAACATGAGCTGCTTGGGTTTTTAAAAATATTAACCTTGAAACATTTTTCTCATATGAACCAGAAACTCCCTAAGAATGTGAAATAAAAGCAGATGCTTTTAAAAAGATACACATTTCATAAGAATGTTGAACTCTATAAACTATACAAAGTGAATTAAACACCTTTAAACACTATTAAACAATGGGAAGGGAGGCTGTGTCTAATTATCACTAGAGCAAAATGTGGATAATGTAATAGACCTATATCATTCAGAAATTAAAGAGGTATTTAACTTGAAAACACTTGAAAAAGAAAAATACAATATTGGGAGAAATCACAAAGGCTTAGGAAACTTCTGAAAATAGAGCTATGTAAATTTCCTAAACTTCACAAGCCGAATTTATAAATACTGATATAGATCTTGCAGAAGAACCTAAAATAGATTTTGGGCAATTCAGTGATCTGATTCTCAAGTTTTGCTTCTTCATATCATGTAAACTATTCCATTTGAAGGCATAGATTTGTGTAGGCTAATCCTTCATTATTATTTCAATATTTACAGGATCAGTAATGATAACTACTCTTTTACGCACACAAATGACATTTCATGAGGGTTTTTTCCTTGATTTTGTCTGAATAGAGGTTTACGAGGTTGTGTTTGAAGAACCAAATGTTCACTATTTTTTCTTGTTTTCAAATTTTTATTTTTGTTGTTTTATTTTTTCCCTCCCCCTGCTTTTCTAAGATTTAAGTTGATCTTGTTTCTTTGATTTGTAAAAATGAAAGTTTAGTTTATATTCTACATCTTATTTCTTTTCTGATATATGCATTTTGGGTTCTAAATGTTCCTGTAAGTCTGGTATTTGGTGTATCTCACAAATTTAATCAGTTGTATTACCATTGTTATTTATTTCAATTTTTTATCAAATTTCTTTTGGGATTTTTCATTCACTTGTGTGTTATTTGATTTTAAAATAGTTGGGGATTTTCCAGCTATCTTTGTGTTATTGATTTCTTCTTTAATTCCATTTCTGTCTGAATTCTATAACTGTAAATTGGTTAAGGTGCTTTATGACCAAGAATGTGGTCTATCTTGGTGAACGTTCAATGTGAACTTGAGAACATGAGTTGCCTGCTGTTGTAGGACGGGGTATTATATAAGTGTCAATTAGATCAAGTTGATTGATAGCGTTGTTCTGTTTAACTATATTCTTATTGATTTTCTTCCTCCTTGTTCTATCAATCACTTAAAGAAGAATGTTGAAGTCTCCTACTATCATACTGGGCGATTTTTTTCTTCATTGCAAGTCTATCTGTTTTTGCTTCACATATTCTCTAGAATTGATTTCATCTCCTATTTGATTTTAAGAATAGAGACATTCTAGTTTTTAAAATATATATTATACTTCATATTATCTTTAATCATGATTGAAGGAGGCAAAATTACACTGTTTTATCAACATAACAATACACATCATGACTATTCTGGCTTTTATTTATTCCCCATACATGCGGTGCAAATGCTAAGATGATGTATATAATCCCATTCACATTTCCTTAGAAGGAAAACTATTCCATCTAATGTTTGACCATTTTTTTTTGGCAATGCTCTTAGATAGAATTTCTGATAAACATAACTGAAAATTAGCTAATGTTATGGCAAATAACAACATATTATTTTTTAATTTTTATTAAAATAATATGTCTTAAACCCTATACATTTAAAACAGACTCATAATTGGAAAATGTGCAGAGATATAACATCCGAATGTATAAATAAAGCAAAATATTCTATTTTAAATAACTAAATTAGAAGGCAAATATCCTCTTTACTTTTTACAAAGGGGAACCGATACACCATTCCTTACAAAGGACTAGCTAGATTTCAGTGTTTCTGCTTCAGGAACAGCAACTACTTGGTTTATACTCCTTGTATTGCCTAATACTACACTCATAATGGCCATACCAGTTATAGGAGTTTTTTCTCACTGGACACCAAAATGGTGCCAACATTTTTCTCAGCACAATATTTTAGATAACTCCAACTTCCAACTTATATATCAGAGTTTGATATGAGCTTAATAAATTGGCTATTTCAGTTGAAAGTGAAGAAGGCTAAAAAGTTACAGTAGAGATTCCATGGCTTAAGGTAAATGGCCATACTGGTATAGTTATAGGTAAAGATCACCCTAAGATGTACCTCTTTGTGATTTTAGTTTATTTCCTTATGTTTATAAAGTCATATTTGAGATATAAATTAAGAAGTTGCTTTAATAGAAGTGATGGCTAATATCAATTTATAGTTCTTCAATAATCAGCAATTGTTTTTCATTGGTCTTCAGCACACGTGTGCAGGTGTGCACATGCAGAGATACGTCTCTTTATTCTGGTTAAATTGGCACTCAATATTTTAGGTCCCATTATCTTTCTGATTTTTATCTCTGATAACTCTTTGCCACTCATTCACCATTTCACCCAAGTGGTGCCATCTCTCTCAGAATCATGTGTATTTTTCTGCCCTGGAACTATTGAAGATAACTTATGATGCCTTTATCTTCATTTTTAAAGTATAATTCTTTTAAAAAATTCAAAGATCATTGAAAATGAAATGCATTTTTCTTTTTTTAAAATTAAGTCATTTGTACATAGATCATGAATACATTTATGCATTGTGTGATTCAATGTTGATTATCTGTACAAATTGGAATGCTTACATCCACTAATTAACAAAGCCTTCACCTCATTTACCCAATTACAGTGTTAAGACATTTGTGTTCTACACCTGATAGAACCAACTTGTCCTTACAATATGCTCCATAGTGTGGTCCCACCATTAACCCTCCCTCTATTGGCCTAACATTCCCTTTGCCCTCCCCCTCCCCTTTCCTCCTTCATCCTGGGCTATAGTTGTGATTCATCTTTTACATGAAAGTGTGAGTGATTATAAATCGGTTTATAGTAGTAAAATATTCTTCTTAGTAAGGTGCATTTTTCAAAAAAAAAAACACCTTCAGCTTTAACCTTTTACTTCTTCAAAATTTGCATAGAATATTATCTCTCGTTGTTATGATCTTAAAAGTGATCTTCCTTGTATTGAGTATTTATTTTGTCCCATAACAATGTAAGTTCTGAAAGGTATAATTTCCACCAATTTTATCATTGTATCTCCTAACATTTCTGTTGAGTTCCAGTAAAATTAGTAATAAGATTGAAGTTATATGTAAAAGAAAAAGTACAAGCTTACAATCTTTCATGGGCATACATAGTAAAACAGCGTTCATGATGATGTGTAATCTCTACATGCCTTTTCTTGACATGTTCTACTCTGCTTAACTTGCTTTGTGCTTAGTTAGCAATTATTACAGCAGAATATTACAAAATTCCCCAATATCTCCACTAGTTCATTCCACAAATATCTCTTCTCCCCACATCCCTTTATTTTTTGTTGCTTCCATTCCAGTCCCTTTTATTCTGCCATATTCTATTTATTAACAGCAATTGATAGCTCCAGCACGCATTCAACAGCAGAAGATGACAACAGGCTTACTACTGTAAATCTGGTTCTTGGAAGTCATTTTAGAGGATGCTGCCAGTTAGTTTTTATGCTTGGTTTATATGATATGGAAGTGTAATGAACAAAATAGATAAACATTCTAGTACTAGAACAACAATGTCTAAGACTAGTTGTTTATCTGCTGGTTCCATATTGTCATTGACTTGCTTTTCCATTCTTGTGATACTTTTACTCTTACTAAGGAGAATATTCTTCAGCTCCATCCAGGATAATACAAAAGGTGTAAAGTCTTCACCTTTTTTATGGCTGCATAACCTTCCACAGTTTATTAATCCATTCATAGGTTGATGGGGGCTTGTGTTGATTCTACATCTTGGCGGCTTTGAATTAAAATAATAGTTTATAAAATTTGGACTATCTAAAAATTGAAAAAAACTCTCTAAGAAAAGACAACAATACTCAAGATATAGAAACAACTCAGATGTTCACTGGTAAATTGGTAAAGAAATCATGGTGTATGTGTGTGTATGTCTGTCTGTGTATCCAACTGACACAAGAAGGAATCCTTCCATTTCTAACACCATGAACGTGTAAATGTGTCTGGAGGACATAAGATAGGCGCAAAAGAAAATAATTGCCTAAAAAAAATTGTCTAACTCCCCCAGTAACAGAGTAACACTGTAGAATTGTAGTTACCAGCCAGGGTGTGTGGAGTGTAAGATGACCAAGTGGTGACCAAATGCACAGCCTGGTGACTATAGCTAATTATAAGGTATTGTGTATTTGAAATGTTCTCATAACACACACACACACAAATGCACACAAAGGTAAGTGTGACATGATGAAAACGTTAATTGTCTTGACCGTGGTAATCACATCACAATGTGTACATGTATCTGAATATCATAACATATAACCTAAATATATGCAGTATTTATTTGGCTATTATACCTCAATAAATCTGGAATATGCCAGAACAATTATTTATTAGAATTATTATTTCAAGCAATAATTGCCTCCACAAAACATATGTGTTATCTGTATATGTTATGAGAGAGAAATTCAGCATGTCTCTCTAGGATCTGAAGATTTGAATTCTATTTATGTGACAGTTTGGCTATTTGACAATTCATTTTCCTAATCCCAAAATGACAAGATCAAAGGTTGGAAACTACTTTTTGTCACAGGCCAAACATGGCCTACCACCTATTTTATAATTAAGTTTTAGTAGAACACAGCCAGGACCTTCCCTTTGTGTGTGTGTTATCTACAACTGCTACTGGCAGGTTAAGTTTTAAACTTTAAAGCTACAAATGTTTTCTTCCAATTCCCTTTTCTAAACTAGATAATTTTAATGTCCTCCTCTGTTCTGATATGCTATAATTATAAAAATAATAGCTTTTTCTGGATTCCTCAACCTATTTGAAAATAAGAAATAGTGGAAATGTAATATAATTATATCATCCTATCCTTATTCTATTCTATTAAACCAAGCTCTGCAGATTCTTCCTGAAAAATCATAATCCCCAGACATCTGGGTTTAATTATAATCAGTTTCCTACAAAATCACGATGATAAATGACTAGTGGTAAACAGTGTGTATGTTCTGATTTTCTTGTGCTTCTAGTACTATTGGGAACAAACTCCTCACCTACCAGTATCATAGCCCCTGTCAGATCCACCTCTTATCTAACTCACACTAATGCTTTGTCCTCAACTTCAACCATGGGAAAAAGTTAAAATGGGATATGTTTGCTGCATTGTGTAACCTGGTATTATTTTAATCCTGCAATGGCATCTATCTACCCTGAGACCCAGGACTGTATCACATTGTCCTTTGCTCCTAAAACTAGCTACCACCAACTAACACAAACACAAATCATCTTACTTCTTGTTAAAACTGAAACCCACCCTTCTGGATTCTCTTTAGCCTTCAAAATTACAGTCTATCCTCAGTTAATTCCATACTCCCCCTGTTCTCATGCTATAGTATCTTCTCATAAATCTCCCCTGGTAATTTCTGTTACATCATGGAATTTATTCAGGACAATTATGTACCAACTTAGTGACTTGAAAATTACAATTGGCAGATGTGTAACATCTCTCAAGTCCTCCTTGGGTACTGGTTACTATGATAGTGGACTGAAGCTTAAGCAGAACTATCCTGTTTTCTTATGATTGATATTAAAAAAAACATTAGACCTTATCAATAAGGTAATTTATGAAGCAGTAGGAACCCAATTAAATTTGGAGGAAGTTTGTGTGGTTGTTGGAAGTGCAGATTTCAGAATTAGATGGATATGTATCCAAGAAGCAATACCACTTCTTGTGTTAATCATTTCTCCAAGTAATAAGAAATACTACTACTAGTACTATTTACTATAATTATTGTAAGAATTCAATGGTTCTTATAATGTGTTTACCTGAAGGTATCCCATGAAACCCCTTGTTCAGAGACGTAGGGGAAAGTAGTACTAGACAGAATGATTGGAATGAAAAGGGGGGGCTGAGGCTCCATCGGGCACACAGCTGACACCCATGTTTATTGAGCTCCTTATAAACTTGTCTTAGTAAAGGTTAAAAATAGCAAAAAGAAGCAAAACAAGGTAAGATATTAAAACTGCCATTAAAACTCCAAATCAGCACAAAACTGCTACTGATCACAAGCAGTTAAAAAGGCATTTTTACTTCAGACTTAACCACAAAAGTGCCAGGATGTCTGTTCTTCTTTGCCCATTTCCTCTAAGCTAAAACTGACTACTGTGGTGTAAGTAAGGGGGGAGGTACAGGATACAGCAGCCCACTGCCTCAGCAAGTATTATCTCCAGCTACAACCTGGCGAAACCCACCAGCTATCTTATCTGTAAACATGACTGTCTGCTTTTAGGCAGATCTAAACATATTCTCAGAATAAGAGTCACGTTCTTCAGGCAGCACTTGAGAATAGACTACCATGCTTAGGTATGGGGGGCTGCACCCCAACATTTACCACACTGGCTGGCACATATAAAGCACTCCATAAATGGTTTCATTGCAATCTTATTGTTACTCAGTTATGGAGAAAATGAAGGAATTTTCTATAAGGGATCACTGTGCAAGTTGAAGCATAGCAAGAGCACCACTCTGGAATTGCTAGTGCTGCTCTACTAAGTAATGTGACTTACAATAAGAAGTGGCTTAAATAGTTATAATGACTGAATGGGGGGGAAAATAACATTGTAAATCAGAAATAGAGAATAACTTTAAAAACAGACAAATGTGGTGAGGTTACATCAAATGCAGCCACATTTTCACTATTTTGTTCTTTAGAAAGATGCTCTGAAATGTTCAACAATTAAGCAAAATTTGAGGATATTTCATCAGAATAATTAGGATTATAAGTAGAAAAAGTAAATAAGACCATGAAGAAAGATTCAAATTAAAAAATGAAAAATAGGAAAAAAATGAGGCTAAGTCGTATAATAAGATTCTAGAATACAAAAGGATATTCAAGAGGTATCTATTCAATAGATAATGACAACTATTTTCTTCCCTTAGAATGGAAGAAGGGAAAGAAATTTATATTTCAGCATGGAGGATATATAACAAAGGATTTTCTAATAGTTAAGAAGGTTAAATATGAAAATTGATTACCCTGGGAAGGTCTTTACATAGTAAAAGGGAATAGATTTTGCTTGTCTAAGTTAGTTTAAATGCGATTTTGCCTGAAAACCAGACAGTGGACTCAGCAGCCTCTCTGGGTTACCTGCAGCCCTATGATTCTTTGGATAAATACTGGAGCAAATGTTATTTTACTCCAACACAGTTTGTGCTTTCAGAATGGATTACCAGTCATATTTCAGCATCATCTTCACAAATGCACATTTACAGTGCTCCCCTGAAGAGATATTTACATCCTTTCATGAGTGAGATTTCCTATAGACTTCGAACACAAATTCTGTTCCCTGTTGACTTTATCCAGATTGGACACTGAGCTCAGTGATCATTTGAGTCACATTTCAGAAGCCCTGAGAACTGAAGTTTAAAATTCTCCAGCCTTTAAAATAAAAATACCACTTCATTCCCAGGAAATACTTTTTTCTATCCCTTAAACACAATAAAATAAAAGAAAATATTAGGTAATGAGGTTTTTATTGTTAAAGGAGAGAAATATAAACATGGACTGAGGGAGAGAGAGAAAGTTCCTATGGTATTAGCCCCAGTTTGGAGGCATCAACATGATTCACTCTTTACCTCCCTATCTATCGATAGATACTCTCTTGATAGATAGATTAGATAGATAGATAGACAAACACATACATATGTAAAATTACATATAAAAAACTCAGCTCTGCTCACTGAAACTCACATAAATTGATGATTCACCAGTGACATCTGGAAAATATAGGTCTTTGTAGAATTCAGTAATTCCATTACAAAAATATGAAGACTATAAAATGCATCTGAAACATTGGAAACATCTTGTTGTGTCAGAAAGTCAGTTGTCCTGAGTATCCCTATATTTCTGGGGAAATGGTTCTAGGACCACTGGGAGATGCTAAAATCCAGAGGTGCTTAAGTCCCTCATGTAAAATAGAGTAATTTTTACATATAATCTACTAATTTTCTTCTGGATACTTTGCTTCTAGATTACTTAGAACATCTAATACAATGTAATTCAGGGGTCCTCAAAATTTTAAACAGGGGGCCAGTTGGACAGTTCACTGTTCCTCAGACCGTTGGAGGGCCAGAATGCGGGCCCTGGGATGAGTCAGCTGATAAGCAGGATAGGTAGTGGTGGCAAAAACACCCAGTTGGCCGGATAAATGTCCTAGGTGGGCTGCATGTGGCTCATGGGCCATAGTTTGAGAACACCTGAGTAATTCCATGTAAATGGTTGTTGTAAAGTATTGTCATCTTATGTGTATTATATTGTATTTATTTAGTTTTAGAATACTATGTCAATGTAATAAAAATAAATTTTATTATATATATTATGCCTTGTCTTTTTAAAGTAAATTATCAATTTATTTTATTTTTTAAATAAAATAAATTATCAATGTTAATTTGTAATATGACAAATAGAGGGCAAGATGCATTTAAAAAAAAAAAACTTTCTGGAGTTAAGAATGTGAAAATGTAATTTCTTATCCCTTGTCCTAGTCCTAGCTTTTAGAGTCTCCAACATGTCTTATTTACCCTCTGTGTCCATGTGCACCTAGTGGTTAGCTCTTGTTTGGTGAGCTTTGCAACACGCAACATTTGACTTTCTGTTTCTCAGTTGTTTCACTTAACTTTATGGCCTTCAGCTCCATTTATGTTGCTGCAGAAAATGTGACTGAGTAGTAATGGTGTGTCTGTATGTATGTACATATGTTATATGTGTGTGTGTATATATACACACACGTGAGGTTTGACAACTAAGCTTACACCATGTGCTTAAATTGGTAACACTGTACAAACAACATGGTAAGGTTTCATAACCTTGGTATATCAGTATCTCACAGTCGTGTTCATCTCCGAGTGTGGCAGTGTCTTGCTGAGTGGAGTTCATTATCGTTGCGTATTTAAGTGTGCCATCAGAAAAATTTTGGAGCGTGACATTAAATTTCTTGTTAAACTTGAAAGGAGTGGAAGTGAAATCAGGGACAGGTTAGTCCAGATTTATGAGGATAATACCATGAATAAAATGGCAGTGTATGAATGGATTAAACATTTTTTGAGGAGATAGAAAGTATCACAGATGAAAAGTGGTCAGGGCAGCCACTAACAAGAAGAACTGACAAAAACACTGCAAACATGCGTAGAATTGTGAGTCAAAATCATCACTTGACTGTGATAAGCATAATAGACGAAGTAAACATTGATAGAGAAATAGGGAAATTTTAACTGTATGTTGGTCCTGAACTGACAGCTCTTGCATTGTGACAGTGCACCAGAATTTGAATCCATGAAGCAAGATCTGGATCATCTATGTATATGGACTAAGAAGGCAGGTACAATGGTGTATTTCAGGACCTATGTCTGGCTCTAGTCACTCAGGAGATGTGCTTGGGTGTTCTGGGAAGTGGGTCCCGGGAGATCCCTTGTGCTCCATCACAGCCAAGGTGGGTGGTGGAGTGAGCCTAAGTGGGGCTGGGTCAGGTGAGTTTGAATTCCGACTCCAGAAAGGTAGATGTAAGAACTGTCTCATCAAGGTCTAGGGTCCACTCTCAGGCCACTGTGGAATGTGGAAAGTAAAGCTGTAACTGAAACAACCCCACCAAGCTCCCTGTTCATGAGTGGCAGCAACTTTTGAGATCAGGATAGTATAAAAGCTAGAGGCATAAAGGGATGAAAAAAAAAAAAAACCATATAAACAAACAAAAGCACCCTCACCTACTCTTTCTGTAAGTCCCCAGATCTCTTGGAGACTGATACCTGCCCAAGTGCAGCTCCTTGCTATTTTACTTTTCAATTTCTTTCCATGGACTCTCTGGTAAGTCCTGGCACTTTTCACTCAGAGTTACACCTGGACTATGATTTTGTTGTGTAATTTTTTTTCCTTCCTGATATGATCTAGTGACTGATGGCTCCAGTCCACCACCTGTCTCCCCCTCATCAAACCTTACTTTTATATCACAGAAATTTTTGTTTGAGAAAAAGTTATAATAGTACAGGAAAATCACCTTCCAAACTAGGAGGTGTTGAAAGACCAAAGAAATACTCAGGAAAATTCACCTTTGAGGGTTGAATGAGTTTATTAGTAGTTACTTACATGGAGTGTTTGCTACTGGACAGCGCATGGCTTCTCTGCAGAGTAAAACCAGAATTGCCTGTGTGCTGCACCACCTTATTACTTTCTTTTTTAAAAAGAGAATGATGTGGAGTCTTTCTTTACATCATTGTATAGGCACAGGCTAAATAGATTAAGCATAAGTAATATATCCACCGTGTGTGTGTGTGTGGTTTTTTTTTTTTATGTGATTCATGTTATTTTAATTTTTCTCTAGGTGGGCATTCTGGTAGTAAAAGGAGCTAAAGTGTACCGTAGGACAGAAAAGCAGCTTCAAACAGACTCAACCAGTTGATGACATGCTTACAGGTGTCTTGGGGACTTGTGGATTTTGTTGTTGTTTTCTGTGTTTACCTTAATGCATTGATTTTCTATTAACCCTTAGGTATCTACTTTCTCCAGCGGAGATCCTCTCGTTTTCCTCTCCCTTTGAGCAGCAATGCTTTACAGACTATGTAAAGCAGGATTGCTTCTGACAGTGAGTTATCATTAGGACCCAGACCACTCATTAATCAGAAGAAGGAAAAAAAATTTTTGTAGCTTATTTAAACCTTTTTTTTTTGTTCTTTCTTTGTATAACAAGTCATCACAAAATGACTTCATATATAAAATAAATTTTTCTATCTCTTCTTTGGATTGGCTGTGTTCACTGGGTTGATGCTTCTGTTCAACATGGCATCACTAAACTCACCCATTTGGCTACACTCAGCTGGGAGCTCAGCCAGTTCTTTCAATCTCCAGTATGTCACCCATCATTCAGGATCTGTGCTCATGTAGCCTCTTATCATGCAGAAGTTTACTCTGATATTACCCCATTTCAATGACTCACTAAGCCATGGAATATTAAAAATAAAGGAACATTTTTGGTTGCCCTAATTTGCCATTTATTTCATGCAATCTATTATTTTCTATTTAAGTGTTTTGAATATCATGAATAAATAAAAGAATTAACATTGTGGTTTCAAAGCAGAAATAGAAATCAGAAGAGTAAATTTAATGGTGGTTAGTCTCTGTAACAAAGTGTTTTAAATTTTATGACTTTAATTGTTAAAGAGAAAATAAGAAGCAAGTGCACTGCACATCTGGTTTGAATGAGAATGAGAGGATTTGATGAAATACAATAGGGAACTGTGTACTTTTCAAGAAATTTTGTCATGGAAGCAAAAAATCTGTAAAGTGGCATATTTTTTAAAATGAAACTCTGTAGTTTAGGGATAACTCTTAATCTTCTCTGTTTTATATACTATAATCAAATCCTGGGTTTATAAATCCTGATTCCATCAATCTCTTCCTCATCTGCTTAAGCATCTATTGGTCTTCAGCAACTCTTATATTTATAAATCTAATTTGTCAACTTAGAAACACTAATAATGGGAAGAAAATATATAAGCATAACTACAACAAAATTATTCACTTAGAGTATTATCTTGAATCAAATATATTACTTTATAAATCCTTTTATTTCAAATTTACAAAGAAGTCATGTCTGCACTTGCTTTGTTTATGAAGCCAATACCATATTGCAATAGACTTGATTATATTAAAAACTACTTAGGTCCTTTAAAACACATCACCTGTTATACTAAATGCTATAGGCATTATGGTATTATTTCAAATCTAGTTTGATAATATGTGTCACAGAAGACCAAAAAAGTTGTAAAGTGAAATGTTTTATACAGTGAGTATACCATTCCATTGACAATAAAGGCATCACAATTTTATTTTTAGAAAACAAGATGACTGCAATTTTAATTAAAAGATGATGAGCTGGTTATTACTGCTGCCTAGGAAGTCTGCAAATATGCAGGGGGTTATCCCTGTAATAACCTTAATTATAATCTTTGGAATATGTACAAATGATCTGTGCCTTAGCTCAGCTGATGACCAAATGGAAGCGTTCTCATAATGCCAAGTTGCAAATTATGTGCCAAAAAAAAAACTGCAAGTAAGACATTTTGTAGCAATTGAATAGACTTCTTAAATATTTTGAGACTGCTGATCATTATCCATGTAATCTTTTTATATTTACAATTTTAAAGTTTTATTAGGGATCTACACTATGGGCAAATAGGAAGTCTCTGGCCCACAGAAGCTAACAACTGCTGTGATGTTCCATGCAACTTTGTGGGGAGGAAAAATGCGTATATAAATGTGGTGCTTTGGGGGACAAAGCTTCTGATTGTAAAATCATCTCTAAACTGAGGTTACACATAATGGTCACTGATTTAAAGTAAACAAAATCGATTCAGAAAGATGTGAAGGAGAGTTTTAACTGTTTTTTAAAGCAAACTTTAAACTCAAAGTTTATTACACTTTGTTTAATAAGGAAACTTGAAAATCAAATTGCTACTCCCCTTTTTTTAGACACTCCCTAGAATTTGTCAAGTCTTTCTATGTTTATTTTATAAGTGATCATAATTTTCAAATTATGAGGATTTTTAGATTTTAAAATTATCAATATTTTTAATGTATCTCTATCTTTAATGAAATACACACAAGAATTATAACCAATAACTCTCAATAAATTGTATTAATATAATTTTAAACTCACTGTAAGCTGGTGATACGTGTCTTTATAAAATATCTTCTAAGTTTTACATCTATGTCATCTTAAAGGTCATAAGTCCTAGAATTTTTACTGTATGCAGGGAAATTAAAATTAATAAATGCATTATGGCAATTTTACTAGTTATTAATGTATTTTGTTGCTTTCCCTAGAAAATGAGCATTCTAGATGGTTTCAACATTGTGTCTTATGTTGAATGTTAAATCAGAGATATTTGTTTCAAACTAAAAATATATTTATAGGTAGGCATATGAGAATTGAAGTGTCCATTCCTCAATTCGGACTATTGCCCAATCAACTCTGTAACATAGGTGTGATCTCTGTAAGAGCTTGTTACGCTGGATGGGACACAATTATAAGAAGGACTTCACCCAACAAGAAGAAAAAAAAGAGAGCTTGTTACACTGTATTTCAAGTAACTTGTCATTGAATTAAACATCATCATTTTTAAAAGCTACAGTTATTTGGTTAGTAGGTTTTGGGGGACAGAGGTAAACTTAGATACAGAAACAAATGCCAACTTTAGTAGATCCAGGTTCCCTAAGCTCAGGGTTTACCTTCTGTGCGAAAACCCACCCCGTGTGCAGAGATCACCTCAAACCCCTGTGTAAACCCTGTGCGAGTTGGGATTCTGTAAACCAATGGAAATATGATCTCCTAGCTACTGATATCCTTTTGCTGTGAGTAATAAATAATTCCTTTGTGTCTGATGCACAGGACTTGTGTCTTCTGAGTAGGGTGACCAGATTTTAACATCTGTAAGGTGGGACAACATGGCCCCGGGGTGGGGGGGGGAGGGGATGGCGCAGAGCAGGGCCTGACAAGGCAAACTTTGATAAGCAGTTCTCGATAATCACTTCTCAGTAATTATTTATTACAGTTGAACATTACAAAATTAACAAAAATAATATAAAATTCATATTCTGGCGAAATAGCCATATGGCGGCCGAAAACCGTATATTCCCTTCTTGTTCTCCAGTCCATTTGTGCATTCTTTTCAAAAATCGGGACTTTTTAAAAACGCCGCGGGACTCAGGACAAATTGTTGAAAAGTGGACTGTCCTGCCAAAATCTGGACGTCTGGTCACCCTACTTCTGAACGCATCTATGAAACAGCGGCAGGCTAATGTGTCAGCTTTAAGTAGTGTAAAGCCCTACATCCTTCACAGTTCTTTAGTGATCAGAATTCCAGAACCTACAATCAGTAAGGAAGGGTGGAGGTGAGCAAAGGGATATAAGAAAACTCTTGGAAGTGATATATACATTTATTAATGGTGTTGACGGGATGCTAGGTGTGTGCATATATGTGTCAAATTCATCAGATTGTATACATTAAGTGTGTACTATTTTTGTATTATAATTGTATGTCTAAAAAGCTGTAAAAAATTGGAATGTGTCAGAGAAAGACTATTTTATGAGTTTCCTTTGTACATTTAGTAAACATGAACCATTTTTTTCAAAAAAGGTAAAATAATTACTAATACCACCAACTTTTTCTTACTTGTTATACTTACTTATTAGTTCTCATGGTACAAGAATTATTTGAAGTAACCTGCATGTTGAACAGTAGCAGAAAATATGGACTCTGAGCATGGCTATAGATGAAATAGAATATAAACCATAAACTTAGATGTAAAATTTGCTTTCTGCTGAGAGAATAATAGCATCAGAATATTAACTATGAAAGCATCTCCTAGAAACATTGTGATTAACTTTGCCAAAGTTAAGATGAAGGAGAAAATTCTTCAAGCAGCCAGATATAAGAAAAGCATCATCAAAAAAGGGAGGAGTATCAGAATGACTGAAGATCTCTCAGCCAAATCTACAGAGAACTGAAACTAATCAATAAGTAAAGAATAAATAACTCCATTAATTTATTCAAGAGACTTGAACAGAAACTTCTCTGATGAAGACAGGCACATAGCCTACAAACACATGAAAAAATGCTCATCATCCTTAATCATCAAAGAAATGCAAATCAAAACCACTTTGAGATATCATCTAACTCCAGTAAGATTAGCCCACATTACAAAATCCCAAAACTACAGATGTTGGCATGGATACAGAGAGAAGGGAATGCTTCTACACTGCTGGTGGGAATGCAAGCTAATGCGACCTTTTTTGAAAGAAGTTTGGAGAACACTGAAGGAACTAAAAGTAGACCTACCATTTGATCCTGCAATTCTTCTACTAGGCATATACCTAGAGAATCAAAAATTATTTTACCACAAAGACATTTGCACGAGAATGTTTACTGCAGTTCAATTCATAATAGCCAAGGCATGGAAGCAGCCCAAATGCCCATCAACCCATGAATGGATTAACAAACTGTGGTATATGTACACCATGGAATACTACGCAGCCATAAAAAGATGGAGACTTCACATCTTTTATGTTTACCTGGATGGAGTTGGAACATATTCTTCTTAGTAAAGTATCTCAAGACTGGGGGGAAAAAAGTATCCAATGTACTCAATACTACTATGAAATCAATATATAATCACCTACACATGCATATGAATGGCAAAACATAACTATAGTCCAGAAAGTAGAAGGGAAGAGGAGAGAGGGGAGGGGGATATGGGAGGAGGGAGGGCATTTGGGGGGACCTCACCTAATGTGCATGATTTAATGGTACATTTCAAAACTATTAAGAAATGAGTATAATTGTGATGGAGGTGTTACTTAGTTCAATGTAAGTATTTTACATATATCGAAGCAGTACCCTGAACCCCATAAATGCATCAATGTACAAAGTTATGATTTAATAAAAAATAA